>CANUEY010438129.1:0-36252 GCA_948099555.1 Croton setiger
ATATTGCTATGTTATGAAACGATGAACTTGATCTGGAATCATGTTATTTTGATAAGTTATGATTAACCGTATTACATGTCTGGTTTATATGCTATGTTTACATTTGTATATGATCATGTGTTGACTAATATGGATATGTAAAGTACACAGATATTATAATATATGTGTGATCATTTGGATAAGAGGATTTTTAAGGGATAAATTCATTTGTCAGGTTCTGTTTAATATTTTGCAAGTATGTCTTATTGATTTGTTTATATTATAATGTTTGTACTTACTGAGCTTGTAACTCATTAAATTGCCTTTATATGATTTCAGGTTTTCTTTGGGGCAACTGACATTGTCAGTTCCATCATCTTTTCTTTGGGTCGGTCAGCCAAAGTTTAGGATCTCTCTCTCCCGTATTTCATCATTAGAATCATCTTATCATATGTAGATTTTTATCATATGTTTTGTTAATAAAGTTTTGGGATAAATAGGTTATTGGTTTGTAATATATTATGTTTGATATTTGGTTTATGCTTTTGGTTATATGTATGTTAATGTTTGAATTGGACTTAGGTAAAAATGAGAATTTAATATGATTTTAAAAAAAATGGCATGTTTTGTGACGTAAGAGTATAAGTAGAGGTTGTTACAGTCTGTATCTAATAAATTGTTGCATAAGAACCAAAGCAAGGACAGTTTGACACCTTTCTGTTTTCGCTAAGTCCCACTAAAAAATTGCAACCGTCTTCTCTAATGACGATTCAACCAAAGCTCTGATCGGGAAGTGACGAACTCCTTTTAGAATGTTGTTGAAACTTTCGGAGGTGTTAGTTGTCGATAAACCTCATCTGTGGTAGTTGTCAGCGAAAAGCTTTCATTTCTCTGGATTGATGTTCTACAAATACTGGTTCGCTCCGTTTGATCTCTCTTGCAACTTCGTCCATGCAGCCCAATACTTCTTCTCTTGCAACTCTGTACCAACTTGTTGACAAATTTGTTTTAGACCATTCCTTCTGTATTCCTTAGACATATTCTCCTTGACATGCTCGAGGCAAAATCGGTAAACTCTCCTTCCTTGATATTTCTCCAACATCGTCTCCATTGCATAAAGGATTCTTAGGTGACTGTCAGAAACAATGCATGTCCATCGATTGTCAAGAATGTACAATTTCAGGCATTTTAGAAACCATTTCCAGCTGTGCGCGGTCTCATCGTCCACGATCGCAAATGCAATTGGCAAAATATTGTTATTCAACGTTTTCACCACTGCTACGATCAGTTTCCTTTTATACGACCCCTGTAAGCGAGTTGCATCGATGCTCACGACCAGACGACAAGACTAGTACGTTTGAACAGATGGCCCAAACGCTTAAAACACATATCTAAAAATTCGTCTAGGACCAGTTTCCGTGCCCTGTTTGAACTTGAACATGAATATGGTGCCCGGGTTGGCCACCTGCACTACGGACAAATATCTTGCAGTTTCCTAAAATTATTTTCCCATGCCCCGTATACTGCCTCAATTGCCTTCCTCCTTTCGTGCCACGCTTTCTTGTATCCCACTTTAACACGGAATCGTTCATGCACGTTAGTCTGAATCTGTTTCACCTTATATCCCGGGTCATTCTTGATATTCAGGATAATCAGTCTCGCAATATCATTCGACATGACATTTCTATCCTCATTCCCCATCTGAGAGCCCGGACAGTTGTGCTCTTTAACCCATTTAACCATTTTCCACTTACCCGACCATGACTGTTCCGATGCACGAATACTCCAGTTGCATCGTAGGCCATGCAATTGTTCTTTTGGATATGTAGGCCCACGGGAAACACATTCGACAGCCCAGTAGCTCTTTTTGCGGATCATTCAGCCACGACAAATATTACAGCTTTCTTGCTCTTGAAATGAATCCCAACATCAATACTTTCCATATTTCCGTCCCACATTGACTCCTCAGAACCATCTTCTTTTGGTACTTCCTCTCCTATGTCACCGTAAATAAAATGTCTCGATGGTGTAATTACATCGGTTTCACTATTGTTGGTGTCATCGTCCCAAGGCACATACTCCTCATCGCTACTAGAACCACTATCCGCTGAGGTCTCCTCTTTATTCCCCACATTTTCAGTTGGATGAATAGAATCGTAGACTTCCTCGTTTACGAATTCCTCATTTTTTTCATCAGCATATCCAGCACTTATATTCTCATCTACAGCGTCGATATTTGGATCTGCGGCAGCACTGCTTTCTCCTGCAGCATACGGTGCAGACGTAGTTATATTGTGGATCTGCTCCGCTGATATGTGTAATTCTGGATATTTGAACGCATAAAATTATAAGAACGGGACTGTCTCGTCGTCCTGCATAATTATGTAATGCCTAACACCATTGTCTTCTGTCCACACCGAAATAAAATGCAATTGAACTGCCCTCCTATTCACCTGACGAACTCTGCACACTTGATCAACAAGCTGATCAAAGGACAACTGAGCATCAATGCAGATTGTTGCATCGGCTAGACTTCTATCCGGACCAACTACACCGTCCACCAATTGTACGGGACTACTCCAGAATAGATTCAATGGAAATGGAATTATGTGCGCCATTTTCACAACCTAATTTTTTTTTTCCGAGAAAGAACTATGATATTTTTTTCGAAATGTAATCGTTTTTCAATCTCCTCGGGTCTTAAATAGGCTGTTTACTTTCGCAAGTTGAAATTGCAAAACGAAGGGTAGAAGAGCAAATTCTGCTGATGTTTTGCAAGTTGAACTTGCGAAACTGCAGTTTCGCAAGTTCAACTTGCAAAACATCAGTAGCTGATTAGTGATTCACAATTTGAACTTGCATAAATCCCCTTTTCGTCCACATTTCAAATTTCTCACCTTCTACCATTCACCATTTAAATTCTATAAATATTCGGCAAATTATTACTAGTATTAGTTTTATTTGCAATTTTAAACAAAGACATGAATTGATATTCATAAATTGAAATTAGGCATCCAACCAATCTTAATATGGTACTATATGAAATCCTAAGATTAAGTAACTCAAACTCATAAGAAAATTTATAACTTAAAATTTAAAATAAATAATATTTCAGTTAACATAAATAGAAATCAAATTAAATAAATCCAAATAAACATAAATAGCAATTAGCAATTGTTGTGACTTGTCAGGAAAATACATGGATAACATAAATAATGAAGGGATATTATATTAGAGAAATATTAGGTAAATATGTTGAGAGGGGAAAAATGGTCACAATCACAAAGTGGAGGGCTACCTTATTTTTCCTCCACCATAATAAGAAGGTTACTATATGGCGCAAAATGCCAATTAAAGGGTTTATTTGGTGAAAATACCCAAAACTCTTATTAATTTCCTAGAATGATGAAGCATTGAAGATAAACTCTTCTAATTATAGATTTATGCCTATCAAATTAATAATGATGTAGTGTGAGTATGGTTGGTAATAGCCTTTTAAAGAAAAAATTCATTATTAAATTGAAATAGAACAAAAGGTAAAATAGATCTCAATCCACAAGGAAAAGAAAACTTAATTAAATTGCATACATGAAAAATGCTAAAAGACGAATGCAGAGAGAAAATTTTATCACCAAGCTCATTCTAGGCTGCTATTTATTTTTCAGACTTAATTGTATTGATGGTTTTTTTTTTTTTTATTGTTATCGAATTCTTAATTTCATTAAACAACAAAAGAAGAGTCTTTATATTTTTATTGTTACTATTAATCAAAGTTTTAATTATGTTCCCAAATTACTAGAAATATACACACATTATCTTAATTATTATGTGGACTGTCACTCGTTTTTTCTCTCTTATACAACTAGAAAGATCCTAAGTCTGTTATTGAGCTGCTTTCTTGTGATTTGGGATTAAAATCACAAGAAATGCATTTCTTTGTTGGTGTAGAAAAACAAAAACATTACCAGCCTCAAGGGAAATGCTTTTTTTTTTTTTTTTATGTTGGTATTATTGTTGGTGTTGTTTTTTTTTTTTTTTTAATTTAAAGAATATTATTTATTTATTTATTTTTAGTATTTTGTATCTTAATTTATTTTAGTGATTTTAATAGTTTAGTTTCCAAGAATTTTCTTCTACAAAAACTATGAACAAAAATAAAAAATAAAACCACTCTCTTCAACCATTTTACAAATCTTTTTTTTTTCTTTTTTTTTTTTTGGTATGAGATTTAGATTTGAATTTCTCTAATGAAAAATCAACTTATGGTATACAGTGGCTTACCATTTTCCAAAGTGAAGTAATATCCCATTTTCATTTCTTTTCTTTTGATGCATAATAATTGTAAAATGGATAGATTTTGCAAAATCCATCAAATGTAAAATTGTTATAATTTAGTTCCTATATTTTTAATATTATATTTCTAAGTTCCTATTCTATTTTTTCTTTTTCTTTTTTTTAATCCTTTTTTGCAGTTAAAATAATATGAAAAATCAAATATGTCCTTCAAAATTATTTCTATAATAAATAGAAAGACTAATAAATATATGTTGTTCATTAACAATCACCCATTTAGTCATAATTATAGTTTAGCTCTAAAAATATTAAATTTTATAGTTTTTTTATTTTAAAATATTGAATAATTTAGTCTTTTACTTTTTAAGAATTATATTATTAGTTCCTAAAAAAGATCAAAGTGAAATAGAAAAGAAGATAGGTACTAAAAATATTATATTAAAAATATAAGGACTAAATTATATAATATGAAAAAAATTGATACTAAATCATAATTATCCCATTTTATAAAGAAATATATTGATTTCTGAACCTTTTTCAGGTTAAATAACAATTTTATCACAAACTTTTTATTGTCACAAAATTATTATAGTTGGACCTTTGGTCCAATTTCACCCAATTTCAAAAGGTAATCTGAATTTTATCCCAATTATATTTTTGGACTAAATTGAAATAGCTAAAAAATTCAATTTAGCTCCTAAACTTTTTTGCCATGTTAATTTGTCCATTTTTAAATTTTTTTATCAATATGCCCCTCTAAACTTAAACAAAGTCATCAAATATTGAATCTAATTTGTGTCGTTTGTTTTATTGATTAACAAGTTTATTGTAAATTTCTTAAAAACATAAACACTGAAAGAAACAATATAATTTTGAAAATTTAAAAATGTTTATTTTAATTTAAATAGTAATTTTAAAATTAAAATTATTAATTTAAATTAATAAAAAAATATAAATATAAACTGTATTTATAAATGTATAAATAAGTGCACAATTAGATTAAATTTATACTACGTGAATTAAAGTATTTAACTGTAATTTTTTAAATTATTTTTGCGGATTACGAAAATTATTTTTACTTTGTTGTTCCTTTAACAAACAACTTTCAAAAATTTCTTTGTATTTCTTCATCTCTTTATTTTTTTTTTTTTTGCTATCAAGAAATTAAAAGGCAATGAAATTTTTTTTTTTATTTTGATCATGAAAATATTCATCTCTTAATTTTCCTTTCTGACTTAATTTTTTTAATAATTATATTTAAATAATTTTTCATTTACATTGGAAATGATTAATCCTTATAGAGCACCTATTTATATATTATGAATATAATTTTTATATTTATAATTTTTATCTATTTAATTTAATAATGTGAATTCTGAAAATTTGAATTCTGAAATAGTGTATCAAATAAATGACGATTATTAAAATTTTCAAACCGCTAATCAAATGAAAAAATATTATAATTTCAAATTTATTTTAGCTGTTGCTTATAACTTTAGTAATTTATGCATGAATTCATACAATAAATGACACTAATGAACTCAAGAGTAACCAATTAGGTCAGATTCAATTATTTTTTTTCATTCGATTATTTCAAATTACATTTTGTCTCCGATTTAGTACATTTTATAAAAAGACGAGTTGCTCCTAGTGTGCACTCCATGGGAGGACCACCCCCAATTATGTGATTCATAATTCTTATTCAATCATTTAGACTTTCCTATAAATTATAAAAAAAAAAAAATTAACTCTACAATAGATTAAATGAAATTTTTTTAAAGGGGGTTTAAATTGATCTTTTAAAAAAAAAATTGAAAAATGAACAGATTAAACATCAAATACAAGTCTTGGGGCAAAGTTGAATATTTATCCATTTCAATTTAATTTAGTCCAAGAAATATAATTATGGGTGAAATTTGGATGAAATTATGCCGAAGGTCATAATGTTTTTATGATATAATGAAAAGTTGAAGGTGGAATTATCATTTAAGCCATTCTTTTAATAGCCTTTGTAATATAAATAAGAAAACAATAAACTTTACTATGATAGAATTGAAAGATTTTCGTTGATTCTTGCTTATTCTTTTCTTAAATAAATGATCATATGATATATTTAGATTTCACCCTTTAAAATTCTTAGAAAACTGAGTTATTGAATCTTATAAACGGGAAATATAACCATATAGCACATCTTCTATCTTTTAAAAATAAAATAGCATATATTTTTTAAAATTAATAAAATAATACATATTTATATTGATGATCTAAAATATCTTTTTATTATTTACTCTTAATTATTTTTATTTCTCTTATATTTTTCTCCATTTTCTTCTTTTTTTTTTTGCATATTTCTTCTTATTGCTGGATGATGATTCATCTTCATTATTCAACCATATAGAGTTAGATAAATCAAAGCGTTACTTCGTAATAAATCAAATCAAATTTTGATTCTGACATTTTGGATTATTTGACTATGATTTTTTTTTTAGATTTTCTATTGAAATTGAAATTCCGATTGGTTTTTGTTTTTCCATGGGTGAATCAAGTACAAAGTTTAATGAGAAATCTGCTGGTGTTTCTAAAAGAACAAAAGAGGTTGCTGCTTACTTAAAAATTTCTTAGGATCTACATGAGTTTCTGAGAAATTAGTTCAATTTTTCATGTATGAACTAAAATTTTCTTTCATTTTCCTCTGCTTAAAGGCTTTTCCATTAATAAAAGAGATGATATCAAGTTAATAAATCAGATTTTGGTTTCGGCATTTTAGGTTATTTGTTTAGGGTTTTTCAATTTTTTAATTTTTCAGATCTCTGATTTTTACTGGTATATATGATAATATATATATGTTATATATACTGACATATATACCACAAAAAATAGCATTTAACCTAGTATATATAAACCATATATACTATCATATATACTCCACACAAAATCATAGCATATGAACTTTACAAATTGTCATACATTTGTTTATATATACTATATATGTAGTCCATATATACTGGTATATATTCTTTATTTCTGTCAAATATTACTAGTCCTATTTTTTTGTGTTTTTTTCTGTTTTAGTGTTCGTATATATATAGTATATATACTTAATAAATTGGTATGTATACTCTATATATTGGTATATATAGCCTATATATACCACTGAAAATGACATTCCACCCAGTATATATATTAAAGTATATATAGAGTATATATATATATATATATATATATATATATATATATATATATATATATATATTGGTATATATATACTTTATATATACTAGTATATATACCAGAGTATATATATATTCTACATATACTTGTATATATACCGGGGGCAATTTTGAATTTTTTATAAAAAAAATGCTATTCTATTAATTTTTAGAAATATGTAATAATCTCTTAAGTTTACTACTAAATATGTTCTATTAATCTTAAGCTCCCCAGTAAAAATTGGTCTTAGGAGCCCAAACTTGAAGCTTAGTTAAAACGACCCAGTCCGGAGGGCCTTATTAAAGTTATATTTATACATGTTTAAGAGTTATACTCTTATTATGGAAGTATTCCTTGAATACTAAGACAATGTGCCATAACTCTTGTAATTCACTATTGTAAAACTTAATTAATTTTTTCATAATAATAGTATCCTTATTATTATTGTGCATAATAATTGGTGCAATGGACATGGAGAAGATGAGCCTCAGTCATCAAGAGCTAGAGGTTTCGCATGGTAGTTTGAAAGTCGTAGTTTGAGGGGCATGTTGTTTCCTATAATAGATTTGTTTACTAACTACTTTCATCAACTAATTAGATCTAAATTTACTGATAAAAAATGATTGATTCAAGTTGACTAAATAGTTAAATAATCTAACTTATACATCATATCAAATCTCAATTTTTCCCTTTTGTTCAATCCTCATTATGACACACAAACCACTGCACTTTCAGCTGGTGACTGCCTTTGATATCGTTCTTATCACAAACCAACTTAGGGCCATGATTGGCTTACAGTTAGACTAGAGTCTAACCGTATAAGCCTTCCAAATGATCCACCTAATTGTCTTCTTCAACTACTTAGGCCTATGTTCATTGGCTTAAAATGGTTAACTCAAGTTAACTAAGTAGTTAGGTGGTCTAACTTATATATCATATTAAATCTTAATCAATATCTGAGGTGGAATTTCACGGCAAGTGCGATTTACATAGTGGTAGAGGACGCTTCAACATCGACCTCTTGAGGGGTGTGAGCTAGAGCAACTTTGTTAAGCATTTCAGCATGGTACAATTTTTTTTTAAAAATTCTAGAAATTTACGATTTTTTAAAATGAAGAAGGAGTTGAATATTAAGCCTGAGTAGAGATCAGTTTTTACCAAAACCAAACTGAAAAACAGAAAAAATTTCAGTTTGATTATCCGAATTTCTTAACACTTTTTGTTTTTCGATTTTTTGGTTTGGTTAACCGAAATTTTCGATTCGGTTTTCGTTTAGCATTTTGAAAATTTTTGGTTATTTCGGTTAACCGAAAAACCGAACCACACCTTATTATACTATTCCTTTTTCTTCGTTTACTGCTGCTCTCTTAGTCTTCTTCTTTTCTCACCTCTTCTCTTCTCTCTTGAAATAAACCAGCAGCTTCTTTCTCTCTCATTTACGATCAAAGCCCCAAATGAATGAAATTCCATTCTAGTATCCATCTTTGCTCCATCGGTTAGAAACCTTCTCTAAACCTTTACCCATCGCCGCTGACCAACAGCCACCACCATCACTAGATCTTTACCCGTCGTTCACCGCTGCTCCATCACTATAAACCTTACCAGCTGTTACTTTTTCCATCGTAAAACCCATCGCAGCCATTTTCACCCACCACCATCAAAAACCCTAAACACCAAAACCCATGACCATTACCTCACCACCTTCCACCACAGCACCAGAACATGCACCGTCACTAGCACTGCCTTACCACCATTGGTTCAGGCCTCCCTCCAAGACAACATTGTTTACTAATCTTTCACCAATCAGTCACCATCTTCTCTCTTTCCCTTCTAATCTCAAAAACTGGCAGCTTATTGCGATTAAGAATTCAACATCAATGATCAACAAATAATTGATTTTCAAAAGAAAATTAATTCAATTTAGAGTTGTTCTTCATTTCAAACAATGTTGGTCTCAAAATCTGTAATCAATTTCCACTGCTCTTTGTTCAGAGGTAATCAATTTTCTTTTCCAAGTATAATTAGGGTTCTTTATTTTTGAATTCAGAGTATATCCCGTACGAGATTGCTTATTATAGTTGATTATTAGACTGTATGTAATTGAGCATTGTAATTTATCTTAAGATTAAATTGTTTTGCAGCCCTAGAATATCAAGTTTCTTTTGTTGTTTAAATCATTTTTCTGGTATTGGTTAATGTTGGGATGAACTGCAGTTCACTATCCCCTATCCTGTGTTCTTGAGTTTAACCGGAAGACTTTATGAACATAGGTTTTGAACTGCTAACTGAAAATTTCATTAATAGTCTGGTTATTCGATTAATTTTTTAGTTAACCGAAAATTTCAGTTTTAGTTTTCGGTTTCGGTATCAGTTAATTGAAAACTAAAAATTTTGGTTCGGTTCAGTTTCGCTTAACCGAATGCTCTGCCTATTGAATATGATGATGGAGAACTAAAAAAGTTCGAAAGAAGAGTTTTTGCTTAAAGAAGATGAATTTCCTAAAACGTTTGTTGAAATTACAATTTGAGCTAAAAAAGTTAAAGGACATAATCAAAATAAATTAAAATCAATGAAGGGTTGAATAAGGGTAACTGGTAATAGCAAAATTTATAGGTTTGATTAATGAACAAAGATGCACAAATGCAAGAACAACAAGATTTCTACGCAAGAGGTAAATTGAGGTAAGACTGAAAAATGAACCAATATGCTTGCGAACAGTTTGAAGCTCGACTAGCTAAATGCTTGTTCGAGTTCATTCGTTCTACTAAACGAGCCAAGCTCAAACTCAATAATCTAGCTAATTTAATAAATAAGCCCAGCTTGAGTTTGGTTCATGAGCTCGCAAACTATTTTACGAACTGTTTCGTTTTAGTGTTTATGAACATGTTCACGAGTATCTAAATGAACATATTTGTGAACCTTTAAATGAAACTATGTCATTTAATCTAAATACCTTTAACTTATTGAATTTTGAGTCGAATTATGAATGAGCCGAGCTTCGAACGAGCTTTCGAGTTAAGCTCTTAACGAGCTAACGAGTCAAGCTCGAGCCTAACAAAACCTAAACGAGTCAAGCTCTAGTAGGACAATGTTCAACTTGACTCTGCTCGTTTACAGCCCTAAATGGAAGAGCAAGGTAAAATGGTAATGGAGTAAGAATTTGCTACTTATAGATGGTGTAAAAAAGTTCTAGATGCAGTATATATATATATATATAGCCAAATGATCAGCATACCACGGATATTATAAAAAAATTTAGGATAGTAATGAATTTTGCTTAAGTGTACTGAGTAGATGTCTAGATACCAAGGGGTTGCAAACAAAGGCAAAGAGACATGTCTAATCTCTTGATTGTGTTCTCAAATTTTGGAATTGTAAGATAGTTTCTAGTCTGCCTTCTGGAAATATAAACAGCAAAGTTGTCTACAAAAAAATTAAAATTAAAATTAAAATTGAGCAATAAATCTCAATGCTTCTATCAATCATTCACAACATAATACATAAAACCAAATCCCAGTCACCACCTCAGTCTGCCTTCTGGAAATAAAAATTGAAATCATAACTTGAATGTTGTTGTGGAAGCTTTTAAATACAGTGCACTAGTTTCAAAGAATCCTAAATTGATTTTGAATTCAAAAATCATGGAATAGTTAGAGGAGTTTCCCAAAACATAGTTTTTGCAAATTAGGAAATAAAGGCAAAATATGGAAATGGAAAATCTTTTCTTAAAGAGTCAAGGTACTATTTAATACTGCAAAAAAGCCTAGGATCTTTTTGAAATCCTTATTATATAATCTGTAATGAAAAAAAAAAGAAAGGAAGAATTGATATGCAACAGATTATGGAATGTATTAAACTAAATTAATTTAATTAGTTTCAGAGAGAA
Source organism: Croton setiger (assembly GCA_948099555.1). Classification (NCBI taxonomy): domain Eukaryota; kingdom Viridiplantae; phylum Streptophyta; class Magnoliopsida; order Malpighiales; family Euphorbiaceae; genus Croton; species Croton setiger. The sequence goes on from CANUEY010438129.1 coordinate 11,369, forward strand.
TTAAAAAAATGGGACCATAAAAAATTTGAAAATCCTAAAAAAATAAATTAAGGTTATGTACTGCGGCAAAGATCAATGTAACTTACCTGATTTGAATTAGGGATCTTTCTATGTTTGACAGCGAGGGACTGGCTGGAGATCACCGTCACCGATGTAAACTTAGACCTTATATTGAAGAGCCAGTATCAGTGTTTGCAACTTCTGATTTGAGATCCCTTGATCTTCGTCCTAGAATTAGACATGATTTTATCTTATCAAATAAAGAAGCTGTTGATGAATATTAGAAACATTGGAGTATTGCTATCCTGCTGCCGATAGAAGAGTTGTCGTGTATGTATTCCCTGGATCCATAGTTCCTGAGGTATATTTGTGTAATTTTTTGGGAAGTTTTCCTGCAATGAATCACTTTGAAGTTGCCATTGTATAAAACATGATTTGCATGTCATTTGTAAGTATAACAACTACTGTGCTACATGTTATGAAGTTGCTAGATGCCTTTAAGACATCACTTTAGCAATTAAAACCATGGTTATATGTTCTAGAATTCAAAAAACCTCAATGAGTAAGAATCATACCTTATAAAAGGCATTAAACCCCTCATCTTTAAGCATAGTCTTTGTCACCTGAGCAATTGAACCTTGCCCCAATTGATTCCTCACCTACAACAAACGAAAATAACACCATTCATCAGAATAGAATTCAATCACAACCAATTACACAAAAAAAAAAAATATTTTCTAAAGAAACCCATCAAATCCTAGATCTAAAACCCCAACAAACTAATTCTAGCTCCAAAAAAATTTGAAATTTAAACTACCAATACCCATAAAACAGCACTGATCTATAAAAAAAATTAGAAAATCTCTATAAACACAAGCAAAATCTCTAATACCTTAATCATATCGATGGGCTGAATTACACAGGTGGCAAGCATTCCAGAGGCACCCCATTAACAAAGGGCTTAACGGTAGGCCATACACCAGCTGGTTGAACCTTCTTCTCTTCTCCCATTGTTATTTTGTGTGTGTAGATTCAGAAACTATAGAGAAGAAAGAGAAAAACAAAAGGGAGGGTTTTCAAATGGTTATGCTAATTTTTTATGATGTAAATTCTTCCGATCTTAGAAAACAAAGTGGGGAATTTCGAAAAGCTTTCGAGAAAATTTCCTTTTCAGATTTATTTCTTTGAATTTGAAATTTTGGCAAGTTATTAAAATTAGAGGAAGTATTAGAGAAAATGACGAGAAATACTTAAAATATTAAGAAGCATTTAATGCAATGCATAATTTATTTAAAAATATCAATTTAGAAATAGTTTCCAAATTTAGCTAAAAATCTTGTTATATTATATATATAGATTTGGTTATTATATTACTTTATTTTAAAAAGATACAAAACTAAAAAAACAAATATACACATTTAAGTTATCCCTTTAGCAAAAAAGTGGGACTAATAAATATTGATCCTAAATAAAATAAATCATCCATTTAGAAAATTATTGTAATTTAGGTATAAAAATATTAATTTTTTAAATTTCTTTGTGTTAAAATATTCAATAATGCTATACATTTTAGTTTCCGAACAACCAAATATTTACAAAGAGAAATATGAAAGGGATAAAAAATATAATATATGCGTTAAAATATAGGTTTTGCTATAAAAAAAAATTGTTAAAAAGAAAACAGCATTTGCAATCAAGATCGAACATGGGCAAATAGATTAAAAGCAAATTAAAATAACCATTGAGCTAAAGATCCGTAATGATTACTATTATTATTGTTCAATAATATAGTAGTCTAAAATATACTACATATATATAACACAAACTAAAAAAATAAGCAACATAGAAATTTCGAGACTGCACCAGGGTGTCCGACCATCTTGCCCCGGTGCTGGTTCCGCCCATATTTGTGAATCTAATTATGTTCAAGTCTAACTATTATTTTCTGAAATAAAAAAGAAATAATTTTCGTAAAAAAATATATACTAATAAATACATACTAATAAATAAACCATAAATACGTTAATGTTACAACTTACTATTTGTAAGGAATGAATTACTGTTACTAATATTGTTTTAATATTTGATTTGGAGCATAATTTGAATGTTTAATAAATTGCAGGCCGAATTGCACTTTCGTACTTTGAATTTTCTTAAGGTAATGTAAAAACGAAAGAAAGAAAATTATAATTTCCTTTTAAAATATACAAAAAGACTTACTTAAGTCAAACAAAAAAAAAAAAGAAAAAAATCAAATCTCTCTGTCCATCTTTCCTCTATAAATATATATACAAGTTTCCATCTTTTACTTCATTGTATTCTCCTCATAATCATATATGTAAGAACTCATTGTCTTCTTCTCTTTTTCTTTCCGATTTCTTTCACATTCTGCACTGCCAAAAACATGGCCATCAATCAAGCTCCTACCGACTACACCAATGGCAATAAACAACAAGTAACTCTCTCTCTCTCTCTCTCTCTCTCTATAGTCTATTTCTCTGTTTTTGTTTGTCCGTTTTTTAGATATTGCATTTTTTTTTAGTTTTTTTTCCCAAGAAACAAACAGTTCTGCAACTTTTTCCAAAGTTTTTGGAGATTTGTCTTCATGTTTATAACTTTTTAAGCTTTTCGATTTTTTACTTCTTACTAATTTTAAAGTAAAATTACCATGAACAAACTAACAGTATCGAAATTAAAAATTGAAACTTTTTTTTTGGGCATTTCAGATTTATTTTCATGGCAATGTATACGTTTAAAAAGAAGAAAATTGATATAACCCTCTTTTTTTTTGTTCGTCTTTTCTTGAAAAGATATTTCAAATCTCCATAATTAAGAGTCATTAATTTTAGTAGTATGTTTTAATTTTTTTCTTAGAAATAAAAATTAAGAAAAGCGGTCCATACATATTAATTTCCATAGATTTTTTTTTTAAAAAAAAGCTATTAATTTTCATATTTAAAAAAAAAAAATTTCCTGGGTTGATATTAAGTTTTCCTAATTTTACGGCAGTTGGTCATGCTTTTCAACATTTATGCCATAAAATGTAAAACATAAACGTCAGAGCCCATTAATATGTGTGACTAAAATTGTAAACAATTCTAGTCAGTCATAGTATGAATAAATGCAATGTAAATCCTTCTTCTTGCTTCTCTGTTACTTCTACTTTTTCAATTGTAAGTTTATTTACAATATCCTTTTCCAAAAAGTCTATTTTGATGGCTACTTCACAATATAAAGTTTATTTTAATTTTTATGATCAATATGAGTTTTGGATTATTTTTCTTATGAATCTTGCATGTGAGTTGGTTTACTTTTAATCCTTTTTACCTGTTTACTTAAGCTTTTTTGTATGTTAGTCATAGTATTCGGTGCACCAAATGGTCAATACATATCATACAAATTCTCAAAAACCTGAATATAAAACAAGAAAAAGCAAAGATTTTAATATTACTTTTTTAAACTTTAAGATTGGACTCGAAACCACAAGTTGCATAGCGCAGTAAGTGGGTGCTTCAATTCAATAGCATGTGTTTTTTGACAATTCAACCAATTGACTTTTAGGTTCCAAAGACACCAGATTGAAATGTTCAAAATGCCACTTGTGTAGGAGCATGAATACATTAAATGATTATGTTTATGTGCTCTTTGTTTTTTTTCCTTCTTTTTTTTTGGGGGGTCATAATTTGATGTAACAATTTCTTATGAATTATAGGTTGATGAAAAAATAGCTAAACAGCAAGAAATAGATGCTTGGCTTCCAATCACATCTTCAAGGAATGCAAAATGGTGGTATTCAGCTTTTCACAATGTCACTGCCATGGTTGGTGCTGGTGTTCTAGGTCTTCCTTATGCTATGGCAGAGCTTGGATGGTAGGTTCCAACTCTTATACATAATAAAATTCATTCGTAGCAATCTGTAATTGTTATGCTAAGTACAAGTCTCTCTCGGTTAATTTTTAGGGGTCCTGGTGTTGCTATATTAGTCCTATCGTGGGTTATTACCCTATACACTCTGTGGCAAATGGTGGAGATGCACGAAATGGTGCCCGGAAAAAGGTTCGACAGATATCATGAATTGGGTCAATATGCCTTCGGAGAAAAACTTGGTCTATACATTGTGGTGCCTCAACAACTTATCGTCGAAGTTGGAGTGTGCATTGTGTATATGGTTACCGGAGGCAGATCGATAAAGAAGTTCCATGATCTTGTATGCAGCAAACCTTGCAAGGACATTAAGCTCAGTTACTTCATTATGATTTTTGCCTCTGTTCACTTTGTACTCTCCCACCTCCCCAACTTCAACTCCATTGCTGGCGTCTCTCTCGCTGCTGCAGTCATGTCCTTAAGGTATTCTAATTCCCTAAAACTTGCTTCCTTGCTGTTCATTTGATTATGTTGATTAGAGAGGTCATCGAAATTTTAACGGATAGATTTTGGTATGAAAGATTTGGATTCTTAACCTTTAAAAAAAAGTTGGGTATTCGATTCTTGTGAATGAAGAAAATACTTGAGCATCCTTTGACCATTTGTTTATAATTCAATGCAGTTACTCCACTATAGCTTGGTCAGCTTCTGTATCTAAAGGTGTTCAGCCAGATGTGGATTATAGCTATAAAGCAAAGAGTACTCCAGGAAAAGTGCTCAATTTCTTCAGCGCCTTAGGTGAAGTGGCTTTTGCTTATGCTGGGCACAATGTGGTGTTGGAAATTCAAGCAACAATCCCATCCACACCTGAGAAGCCATCGAAAGGTCCTATGTGGCGAGGAGTCATTGTTGCCTATATAGTCGTGGCCTTGTGCTACTTCCCTGTTGCTCTTATAGGCTACTGGATGTTTGGCAATGGAGTCGAAGACAACATTCTCATCTCGCTGCAGAAGCCTGTGTGGCTTATTGCTATGGCTAACTTGTTTGTTGTGGTTCATGTTATTGGGAGCTACCAGGTCTTAATCAAACATCATTTGATTCTCATTTTTTATCTCATTTTCAATTGATTTGCTGCTAACTAGTTCGTTTTGTCGTCTTGCTGATATAATTGCAGATTTATGCAATGCCAGTATTTGACATGATTGAAACTGTATTGGTGAAGAAATTAAATTTCAAGCCCAGCAGGACCCTTCGTTTTGTTGTTCGCAACTTGTATGTTGGTAAGTAAAATTAAACTAAATGTCACACAAAATGTAACTTCTGAACTTGATATTTACATTTTTCACTCTGCTTGAAATTGCAGGATTGACCATGTTTGTTGGCATTACTTTCCCTTTCTTTGGTGGCCTCCTTAGTTTCTTCGGCGGGTTTGCTTTTGCTCCGACAACATATTTCGTAAGACTTTTCCCCTCCTAAATTCCATTTTTTATGACATAAATTATAGTTGAAAAATAAGAAACTAAAACAAAATAACCTCATTTTTCAGCTTCCCTGCGTAATGTGGTTGGCTATCTACAAACCAAAAAGATTTGGCTTATCATGGTGGACTAACTGGGTAAGTTCTCCAAATTGCACTAATCTTGCTCCTAGCCATTTATCTTTTCATTTCCAGTGAATGATTTGTTTGAAACGAATTGCAGATTTGCATTGTTCTTGGACTTCTTCTGATGATTTTATCTCCAATTGGAGGATTGAGGCAAATCATAGTTCAAGCCAAGACTTATAAGTTCTACAATTAAGCATCTACCCCAACAAGTATGAAGTAGTTGCTGCTAAAAGCCCGATTTCTCGACAAAAGAGATTTAAATGATGATGCTGATAAAATGAAGCTTACACAGTGTAGCTTTATAATTAGGCTTTTCCCACTAAAATTAAACAAATACCCAGTTACAGAGAGTAGGCATTTACAGTGTATTTTTTTTTTTATTTTTTTTTACTTTTTCTTTACTGAAAAAAAGAAGATTGTATTGTGATGCATATAATGTGTGCGCTTTGATCTCACTGGCACTTCTGGTTTGGCTGGTGAAATAGATATGTGAATTGTGGAATTCATATCGAAATTAATACAAATATGACAGGTTTCAGAATATTATGAGTAAATTTTTCGATCTTTTGTTTTTCCCAGAATATGAATACGTAGTTATGTAGTTACTAAAAATTAGGTGTATGATCTGTACACAGCAGATTCATTTTGAATTATCAGACGGCTAATTTGGTTCCTTAATGAAACCATAAAAAGACAGCTAGCTTGGTTGCTCAAAATTGAAAATTTACAGGTCATTCTTTGATAATATCAACATAAATTATGATACTATATTCAGAGATTCCGAAGGAAAAAAATAATAATTTTTTATTTTAGTAAAATAACCTGCTTAAATATTATTTTTAGGTATTGACAAAACAAGTAGGAAATGCTCAAATTTACCTATGTTTATGACTAATGCACTCCATAATCTTTTTTTTTTTTGACACGTCTTACAAGTTTTCATATAACCACGGGTCCCCCATCACAAGACAATTACAATTATAATTAATTTTAAAATTTTAATTTATTCAGTTTAAAGTGAGGATAAATATCTTCTGAAAGTTTCAATCTCCATTCTATGTGCTATATATGAGCATATGATTAAATTAATGTTATGTGATTGTAAAATCTAATAATACCACCTAATTGTGATTAGCGGTGGAAACAAAAGAAGAAGAAAGTGACACAGAATCTGGGGAATGGGAATGGGGATTACATTACTACCCACCATTACCTTCATTTTTGTACTACTTACATTTTCATATGGTGAGTCGGAACATAAAAATAAAAACTAACTTTTACCAATATAAAAATAAAACTAATTGAACTTGAGGTCCAAATAGAATCGACAAAACATATATTCCATATTCAAGGGTTTAGTTTAATGTGCTTTGTTGTGATAAGTTAATTAGAAGTTGGATTATTCGGACGTAATTGATAAGAGAGTATCATTCCTATTATACGAGTATAAATTAAAATTTTCCATTGCATTAAAATAATAATAATAAAGTACTATAAAATAGTATTATAATATAATAAATAAAAACTAACTAATTTTGCTTTTTCATGAACATGGATATTTTTTATTGTACAAAATTAGGAGTGTATGAATTCGGTTCGGTCCGAGAGCGAACCAAAATTTTTGAATGGGTAAAAAAATCGATCCGAAGTGATCATGAGCTTGAACAGTTCGGTTTGGTTCCCTAATTTGTATCCTAAGCTCACTACTACGCTTATTATTGTTAGTATGATCATTATTTTTCTACTCAGTGTGTTGTATTTCTGGCTTCAAAATGAGATTCAATATATAAATTTCCAACTAGTACTCATTACTTAAACCAATAAAACATATTTCCACTACATAGCTTTAATTAACTCAAAAAGATTAAGATTCAAAAGGCATTGTATCATCTTAAAGCCATAATAATTAGGAAATCTAAAATTATTAAATGCATATTTTACCAAATATAATTATTTCAAATAAAGCTTATATTTTGATAATTTGTATTTTGAATAAAGGGAGCTTTAAAAAAATAGCACAAATTTTATAGTAAAATTAAGAGATTAACACATATTTTTAAAAATTAAAAAAAATAGCATATTTTTTATAAAAAATTCAAAACTGCCCCTGGTATATATACAAGTATATATAAAATATATATACTCAGAGTATATATACAAGTATATATAGACTATATATACTCGAAGTATATATACAAGTATTCGAGTATATATATAAGTATATATAGACTATATATACTCGGGTATGTACTAAAATTGTAAAATCCATTGCTATGATCTATGGAGTATATATGGTTTCATATATACTGGATAATATGCTATTTATTCATATATATTGTCATATATACCAACAAATGAAGAGTATATATGACAGTATATATAGATCATATATACTGTTACAAAAACTATATATGAATAATGTATGCCAATTTGTGAAGACTATATGCTATGATTTGTGTGGAGTATATATAATAATATATATGATTCATATATACTAGGTTAAGTGTGATTTTTGTGGTATATATATCAGTATATATAGTCTATATATATTGTCATATATACCAACAAACAGAATTTTGCAACAGATTCTGATTGCAAGCAGTTTTGAATCATTACTTAGAACAACAACGCAAAATCCAACAACATCAGGTCATATGCTATGATTTTTCTAGAGTATATATAATAGTATATATGATTATATATACTAGGTTATGTGTTATTTTTGTGGTATATATATCATTATATATATACTGTCATATATACCAACAAACAGAATTTTGCACAGATTTTGATAGCAAGCAGTTTTGAATCATTATATACTAGTTCCTCTAAATTTTGAATCAATTTTGAAATTGATAGAGGAATTTCCTACAGAAAACAGAGAAGAAGAATAGGAAAAATTCAAAACCCTAGATAACTCCAAACATCATTACAGAATAATAAATAAATCAAGCAAAAATCTATTCCAATTATTTTTCCCCTTTTTTGTTATTTTCTCACATTCCAAACAGAAACTAAATCATAAGCTCAATAATTTAAAAAGGAAAGATAAAATAGGGTGCAGTAATTGACTACTAATAGTGGCGGAAATCAAGAAGAAGAAGAAAATAATATGCTATTTGTTATAAATACCCTTGAATAATATGCTATTTTGTTATAAATACCCTTGAATAAATTTGTGCTATTTTGTTTTTTTTTTTTTTTTTGGAAATAATATGCTATTTGTTATAAATACCCTTGAATAAATATGGTGGTGGGTTGGACGGATTATCTGCTCACCTCTGAAATGGGAAGGAAAAACAAATAAAATAAGACTTTAATCGAATTACCAGTCTTGTGCTAAGGCTAACTTGAAAAATTAGGATGTGATTTAGGACTTAACTATTTAATTTGTATTGTATTTTCTTTTATAAAGAAAAATTTGGAAAAAATAAGATTTCATATTGCTCAATGCACACATCTTTTTTTCTTTTTCCAAAAAGAATTCTATTACTTGTTTGTAGAGATACTAATATCAGAGCAATTGATTAATTATATTACAAACTGACCATTTTGTCCTTTGTTTGTCCAAATATAAATTTTCACTTTGTCTACTTTCCTCTTATATATTCCGCTAATCATTTTTGTTAGTTCGATTGATTCTACCCATGGACAACAGTATTGAATTATTGAATACCAAAATACAGAAAAAGTTACATTCAATACCTAGAGTTACAAATATTTATATATTAATCCTAAAGTCTACCTTTATTCCATACATACCACACTGAATATAAAAACTATATAAAATATACTATAATCTAATACCCCCTCAAGTTGGCATTTATAAAGAATGAATGTCAAGCTTGGACAAGAAAGAAGTAAATAAAGATGCAGTATGCATTTTAGTGAAAAAATTGACTAATTGATTCTTGGTGTTAACTGGTAATAACTTGAGAATCTCTTATTGAAGCTTCTTTCGCACTGTGACAATCAATGTCCAAATGTTTGGTTCTCTCATGAAAAACTAGGTTATGTGCTATGTGAATAGAAACCTGGTTGTCACAGTACAGAACAACAGATTGATCCCTGCCTATGTTGGTCCCAAACCTCTTAAAAGAGCTAGAGTTAGAGAACCTTCATCTTTAAGACCCATTCCCCAACCTACTCCTAAGAAAGAGAGAAGAACCCACACTCAAAGTACTATTATTAAACTTCTTAAGAGAGTTATCTCTCTTATTGGAGGTGAACTTGCTCTAATGCTTCTCATCATGCTTCATCCGAAATCAAGGAGGTGGATAAACCTCAACGATTTGAGATTGCACCAAGACAACTTCCCAAGATCCTCCTGCTCCTTCAAGTGCCAAAGTGTCTCAATCTTTTAGCAGTGATAACACATATGAGCTTTTTGGTGAATTTGATGATGATGTTTAAAAAATTTTCTTCTAGTTATGTATTGATCTTGTCTTTTCTTTTGAAACTATCTTTGTAAAAGTTTTTCTTTTAATTAATTCCAATTCATTTTTTATTATTTGCCAAAAGAGGGAGAAAAATGTTGTTGAAATGTGTGATAATTATAAACCATGCACCTTTTAAGGGGGAGGGGTAAAAATTCATTGCATTCTTAGTTAAAACTCAATTAGCTCAAATACTTTGATATTTAAATGACTTTAGTTTTTTTTTTCTACACTTAGAAAAATTTTTATCACTCAATCCAGTATGTTTGTGAAAAATCAAAAAAGGGGATATTGTTATGCAAATGCTCTTATTTTAAAGTTTGGTCAAACATAATGAGTTATTTAAGGTTAAGTTGGCCTTTTTTTGGGAGTTTAAACAACTTCGGCTTTTTAATCAAGCGTGCCAAAAAGATTGTTCGAACTCTCTTTTAGGAGGTTCAAATTTTTGGCTAGTTAACAGCTTAAATGTGTGCAAAGAGAGTGTCAGGTGTGTGAGTACACCAATCGTAGTTTGCGCCCAAATCTGACTTCTTAAATTGTGGTTTGGTTTCACAATAAATGCTTTCCCAAAACATTCCTAAGAAGGTTCAATGTTTGGATTTGTATTGGATTACGTTTAGAACATAACTCAATGATTTGGTTTTCGTTATCCAAGATTAAATCAATGGGAGAACGGATGAGTTTTGTCTTTCTATGATTAAATTGACCAAAAAAAGACTTGATTTTATCTTTCTAGGATTAAATCAACCGAAAAGGATAATTTTTGTTTTCCAAGATTAAATCAACCGGAGAATAATTGAGTTTTGTCTTTCCAAGATTAGATCAACCGGAAGAAGACTTGGATTCATTCTTTCTAGGATTAAATGAACCGAAAAGGAAGGATAAGCTTGCTCAAGGACCGAAGAGTCAACTGAAGCAAGTGATTGCAAAGTTAATCGAGAGATGCACATTTGGATGCTTGAGATCTAAAGAAGATGGTTGTAGGATTAAACTTGAGATAAACAAATATAAGAGACTTGATGAAGTCTGTAATTGTTTTTGAGTTTGAATTTGATTTGATTTGTTGTTGTTGATTGATTGTTGTTGGTTGGGGGTTTCGTTTTACAATGTACAAAGCTATCTATTTATACAGAAATGGAAAGCAGTTACGAAAATTTTTCTCCAAAGCACTTTGGCAATTGCTTGAACTTTCCCTCTAGAGCTTCCACCAAAGCACTTCCATATCACATTTCACGTTCCTCATTTCCTTCGTTCATATGCTTTGAGTACATAATTGCAACCAACCACCTTGGAAGTTATTCCAGAGTCTTTTATTTTGACCAAAGCTTTTAACATCCAGGCTTTTGACATTAACCACCCGAAAGGCCCAACATTCAAAGACCCATACCCAATTACAATAATGATCCAACCCAATTACAATGGAACTCAATTACAATGGAACCTAATTACAATTAAACCCACCACTTAAACCAAACCCAATTAAAATTAAATTAAACCAAAAATTCAATTTATGGCATAAATAGGTTCAAATGATCTACAAGATGTTATATACAGAATTCCCATAGCTAAAAACACTCATTGAGTTAAAAAATTAAAATCCACAAAATTCTGCTAGTCATCGCACCCACTACCCCCTTAAAAGAATTCGTAGCTACCTGTCCAAAAAGATTTTAACCAAGACAGAGCATGGTTACAACCGTGACCAAAGTTGTAGCACTCCCAATAGTCATCCAACGATTATTTTATTTTGAGATTTGGTCGTCAGACCTGCTACAAACAATTCAGAAGTTGTCATGCTTTGTCTAGGAGTTTTGCCTTCAGAATAGAGCCGTGTAGCGCCCGCAACAGAAAACATCATGTCTGCAACAAAACAAAGTTCAACGGATAGAATCTAACGTGGTGTGCCTCCTATAGCTAGAAATCTAATGAGGTCAGTGCCCGCTACAACTATTAAATGCATCACACCCGCGAAATTCAAACATAGTGCCCACGATGCGCAGATATATTCAGATTTTTTCCAACGGCTATAAGGGTTGTTATGGGTATAAATAACCCTTCCTACAACCATTAAGAGGTTAGAACAACTGAGCATTCAATATATATCAACCTCTTAATTGTTCTTCTACCCATTTTCTCTTGTTTGCAATCAATTCTTATGTTGTGAAGGTTGTTAAGTTAACCTTAAACTCATTTTTGTTTTCAAAGGTTCAAGAGTTAGCCTTAGAAACTCTAAGTTGAGTGTTAGCTTAGAAAACACCATTATAATTGTTATTGGATTAGTTGAATCCAATTCTTGAGGGAATTGAAGAAGTGGATGTAGGATTTGTTATATCCGAACCACTATAAATCTTTATTCTTCCTTTCTAAACAAAAATTTAATTCCGACAACTAATTCACCTCTATCCCCTTCTTAGTTGCCATTTTGTCAATACAATACAAATCAGTATAATGAATAAAAATCATTAGAAATTAGTAGAATGAATACAATTAGTACAAATCAATAATTACTATAATTCAATAAACATCAATACAATTTAGTAATCTTCAATACAATTCAGCTTCAAAAAGTTGTAATACAATTTAGTAAACTTTAAAACAATTCAATAGACTTCAATACAATTCACTAAGTTTCAATATAGTTCAATAAGCTTGAATACAGTTCAGTATCTATAAGCTTTAATACACTTTAGTAAAATTCAATACAATTTAGTACAGTTCAATACAATTAAGTAAAACGTAATAGAAAGTCGTATCATCTTCGTCTTCTTCATTGAAAAAGCCTTAGTTGCTGTCGGCCACCTAAAAATTGCAAATGTGATGAAACTTAATAAATGATATGTCATTGAAAAGCTTTCAACTTATAGATTCAAAATATGGTCTTATTTCTTCATGTCTCCACCGTATGTCACCGAAAAATGCAAAAAACAATAGATTTGTGGCGAATGTGACTTTTTTCCGGTCGATGAACAGTGGCAAGTTTGGTACCAAAATGACTACCATCTCTTGGGCTTTCGATCAGTAGCCTCAAATTGGAGTTTCACCACAAAAAAATTACATGAATCAAAAGATTAAAGTTTTTTGGTTTTAAAAACACAAAACTAGAATTGAATGAAAACACTACTATATTCCACCATTTTTGGAGGACTGCTATTGGTCCAGCTTGCTCTCGCCTAGAATGGTGATTGGCGACTCCGGCTGGGCCATGGTGAGCAACGACGACCGGCGGTTGGCATTTGTTTATCAATATTGATATGTTTCTCTATTTCACGATTTCATTCTTTGGATTTATTTAATTTTTTTTTCAATAATAAACTAATAAAAATTATATAAAGGAAAAAGTGAAAAAACACAATAAAAATGCTATTTTACTAATATAAAAGAGAACGTAATATTTTTTAAGTTGAAAGTGCTAAAGTCTACTAATGAGTGTAATTTTCTAAAAAAAATATTATTTAATTCTATATTTTTGATGTAATCAGTAAATTACTATCTTTATTTTTAGACAATCAACTAGAATTTGCACCCGCGCAATGCGTGGAATTGCATTAAAAAATTACATATTGGCAACTTATATGAGAACTGTAGAGATATATGGATAATTTTGTTAGATTAAAACTATTTTACTTTACATACAAAAAAAGAAAATATTTGTATGAGTTCTTATTATATAAGAAACAAAAGGAAAAAAGAAAGATATGCATGAAATTTGTTAAAAATATATATATATATCATGAAAAATATTTATCTAGATTGTGTCAATGAAATCCTTATAGATCAAATCAATTCACTCTTTTTTTTTTCTATCCTAATTCAATTATTATATTGTACAAATTTAAGAATATTAGTAGACCTTAACCATATTCATTATTTTCATAATTATTTACAAATAATGTCATTTACACTATTGTTCCATAAATATAAAAATTTGATATGTTTTTATAATCATGGCAACTTATGATCTTATTAAGGCATCACTTGAACCATTTAGCTCGCATTCTGATATGTACTTATGAACTTAAAGAATTTGATTTTTTCAAAATTTAATAACTCAATTTTTCTAATCCACAAAAAGAAATTTTTGCCTCTTTAAAACTCCAAAATTTTCAAATGTAAAAGAAGTATTTGTAACTTTGTCTTTTTTCAAATGGAACACGGGTCAAATTTAAGTTAGAAAGCATCACTATATAAGATTTGTATTTTTCTAATATCAATCAATAAATTATTTTTAATAAATATGTATTTTAAATGAAACATAATTATGATTCAATTAAATTAAAAAATTTCAATCATAAAATAATAAATATTAGCTTTAACTTTTACAATGAAATTCATTATTCCTCACCTAAAATTAAGTTAATCATATTAAAAACTAAGTTAATTTATTATTGTTATTCATCATTTAAAATGAAGTTAATAATATTGAAAACTAAAATTGAACTCATGTTTAATGTTAGAATTAAGAATGACTATTTTTATAAAAATGCTTTTTTTTTTCTATAAATATTATTTGTATAAAATTTTCTTTCATAATGTTAATTTTTTAAGAAAATATTTAAAAAATTTGTAGATTTTGAATATAGTTGGCATTTTCCAGATGTCAATATTATATAATTGAAAAAGTAAATACCAAATAAAAATTACCATAATGAAAAAGGAAACACCATATTGAAATTACCATAAAAGTTACAATATTTAAATTAAATCTAAGTAAACTCATATTTTGATTTATTTTATTTTAATTGATTATATAATGATGTATAATGAAATTTGTGCTAAAATTAACTAAATCATCTATAAATATTAAAAATATTTTTTCCATCAACCAAATAATTTATATATCATCAAATAAATAAAGAATTTCTAGATAGAGAAATAATCATATTAAAAAGCAATCAAAGATAAATAATGATTTAAAAATAAAGTTTATAGAATTTTTTTTTAATCAGTAAGCAAATCATATGCAAAAATAAAAAAAATAATTTACAGCACGTCATAAAACTTTAAATTAGACACGCCTACTCGAAATATGATTTATCGTTAAAACCATTAGAACATTTTAGGTTGATATTTTAACAACGGTTAAGAAACTCTTATTCTTATAGTATAATTATGTGTTAAAATGTTTAAATTCAATGTCAAATTACATATCAAAATAAATATTTTATTTTCACCAAATTTTTTTTTTTAAAAAAATCATATATAATGTAATATTATCACATCAAATAAAAAAAGAAAAACTATCACTTAACATTGAATTTGAATAAATTATAATTAAAATAAAACTGTTTACCTTTTAAAATGATTAAGAATGATTGCCTATAAACAGAAAAATAGCATGCGATTATATGTGAGGAGAATAATGGTTTGTAATATTATAATTTATATACTAATAAAAAGAGTACATTTTATTTTTTAAAAATTCTAAATTATTTATAGGTTTTCAATAAATCAATGAAATCTTTAATATCAAATAAGGAGAATATTAAAAGATTATAGAAATATCAATTATTTAATTAATAAGATTTTTAATATATGTAATATTTTTCTCCTTAATTTATAAAAAGATTAGAATAACAGAATAATTTTAATTTAAAAAAAAGTTTCAAATTAATAATTACTATTTTATAATTTGAAATTTAATTAAAATTTATTCTTACTTTTTTTTTTAAATTTATACTTACCATTTTCATAAAATTGAATTTACTATAAATGAAGAGTGCATTGAATGTCATAATAAAATATTTTACTTTTTATTAGAATAGTATATTTACTATAAATATAATCATTTCTATAAATATTGCACTACTAATTTACTTGCTATTAAAACCGTGCATATAAGAATTTAATTCTAATTTTTTAAAGAGAATTTTTAATAATACTCAAATTATAAAAAGAAATTATTTGGAGAAATGGAATATCATTAAAATAAATCTAATTTGATATATATATATATATATATATTTTTTAAGATTAAATTTTTTGTTAATATTAATTAATAATTTTTGTTTATAAATATTTTGCATTGTCCTCTTAATTTCTCATCCTAATAATTTAGGTTTAAATATACCAATCTCTGTTAAAATTATAGTTTATTACTTTAAATAAAACAATTATAATTTATTAAAAATAATTAATTTTTTAGAATTTATTAAAAATAATTGATTGTATACATTATTTTTAGTCAATAATATCATCTATAAAATGTTTACCTTAAAATGTTTACCTTAAATATAATTTTATCAAACAAATGAAAATTCAAATAAAAATCTTTATATGAAAAATTATTAAATCAACTTTAATTCACATTAAATTTTTATTATTCAAAAGATTTTATATATATATATTAATAAATCTAACTCAATACATTTTATTGTCTTATTAAAAATAAAATATTTCAATGTAAATTAAAATTATTTTAATGATTTTTCATTTAAATTTTCTTTTGATTTGATAAGATTATATTTAAGATATATTGATCAAAATAAAAATACATATAATAAATTATTTTTAATAAATTAAAAAAATTAATTATTTTTAATGAATTATAATTGTTTTATGTGAAAGAATAAATTATAATTAGTTAATTTATTTTTTTTTTCAAATTTTTTATAGGATTTTAACAAATATATTATAAGAATTTGTTTTCTTAAAGTATTAGAATAAGAAATCAAGAAAACATAGTAAAATTTAAAAAAAAAATTATTAATTATTGTTGACAAAAAATTTGGTCTTAAAATTAAATATTTAATTTAAAATCATTAAAATAAAATTTTTTCTTAATTCAAAACCATTAAATAAATTTCTTTTTAAAGTAGAAATTTTAATTAAATTTGATTTAATTAAATTAAATAGAAATATAAATTTAAATTTGATATAGTTAAATTAAATAGAGATATAAAATTAAAATGAGTTGTATTTAATAAGATCAATTTAGAAATAATTTCCAAATTTAGTCCAAAATCTTATTATATTATATATATAGATATAGATATTAGTATGTTTATTTTTGAATAGACATGCTAATTCAAAAGAACAGATAATTTCATGCTTTCATCCAACTTTGGAGCCAAATATCAAAGGCTAAATTCACCCCTTTGAAACAAGAGAAAATACTATACTAGAGATTAAAAGAAAACACTGATTTCCTAAGAACAAAAAATAATAATGAGACACTTATTTCAATGGAAGAGGTACTTTTTCTTTTAACCAGTGTGAGGGGACTATAATTTTGAGATGTGGGAGAAATTAAGTACCAACCAGCCAAACCGGTCCAGATTCCAGAGGATGAATCCCCCAATGAATTCTCTGAAAATTGTAACTGAATTTAATTTTCCTTTTAGAAAAGAAAAGTTTCCTTGTGGAAAAATTACTATCCTTTGACTACAGTAATTAATGGGTCAATTTTAATTTTTTTCAAAACATAATATCCATTAATGTCAATTAATGGTCACTATCTTTGATAGCTGGACTTTCCATGTGAAACCAATTACGAAGAATGCGTGTGTGTATATATGTATATATATTAATTCATTTCCCAATTGCAGTCCTTAATATATGCCATCTATGGTAACAACAAATTAATAGAAACATTTCGATATTTAATCAAATATTTTTACCCAAAAAACAATATTTTCATTATTTTTAATTTATTTTAATTTTATATGTCTATATTTTGTTGTTTGTGTAAAGCCGGCTGACGGATATATCCTTGTAGTCATTATCAGTAAATAAATTATTTAACCATATATTATTATTATTATTATTATTATTATAATATAGCTAATTCTTGCTTTCACTTGTTTAATTTCCTCCTCTTCCCTTGTTGTCAAAACAACATAAGAAAATGGGTAAAGAAATACCTGATGTCACTCAAGAAATATCTGAAAATGGCTTCAATCATGTAAGTTTATCTTCTTCATAATGGGTTTCAAACATTTTTCAATTTAAATTATGAAATTTATGTTGTCTGCAGCAGCAGGTAGATGAAAAGCAGAAGCAAATAGATGATTGGCTTCCAATAACATCATCAAGAAATGCAAAATGGTGGTACTCAACTTTCCACAATGTTACAGCCATGGTTGGAGCTGGTGTGCTCAGCCTGCCTTATGCTATGTCAAATCTTGGATGGTATCTTTAAATTATAACAATCAAATGAGCAATTTATCATATAAATCTCCAAATTTTAAAAATTAGGTGAATTTTTTTCAGGGGTCCTGGTACTGTAATTCTTGTACTGTCATGGACAATAACCTTGTACACACTGTGGCAAATGGTTGAAATGCATGAGATGGTTCCTGGGAAACGTTTCGATCGGTACCATGAGCTTGGGCAGCATGCTTTTGGTGAAAAACTTGGTCTTTACATAGTTGTGCCTCAGCAACTGATATGTGAAGTTGGTGTAGACATAGTTTATATGGTGACTGGAGGAAAATCTCTGCAAAAGATTCATGATATTGCTTGCAAGAACTGTAAACCAATCAAAACTACCTATTTCATCATGATCTTTGCTTCTGTTCACTTTGTTCTTTCTCATCTCCCCAATTTCAACTCCATATCTGGTGTTTCCCTGGCTGCTGCTGTCATGTCATTAAGGTACGTACCTGTATCCATATTAAGCCAAGTTCAATACAACCAAATCTCAAGCTCAGATTGAGTTCGATGTCATATTTTGTATTTGCAGTTACTCTACAATCGCGTGGACAGCTTCAGTCCACAAAGGTCATCAGCCGAACGTAGATTATGGATACAGAGCCACAACCACATCAGGAACAGTGTTTGATTTCTTTACAGCATTAGGAGATGTAGCTTTTGCTTATGCTGGACACAATGTAGTGCTAGAGATTCAGGCAACCATCCCTTCTACACCAGAGAAGCCATCAAAAGGTCCTATGTGGAAAGGAGTAGTATTGGCCTATATAGTTGTAGCTTTGTGTTACTTCCCAGTGGCTCTGATTGGATACTACATTTTTGGCAATCAAGTTGAAGACAATATCCTAATTTCTTTAGAAAAACCAAATTGGCTGATCATTGCTGCTAATATGTTCGTCGTCATTCATGTTATAGGAAGCTACCAGGTATTTATTATTGACTAATACTACTATGCAACTTAAGGTCATTCTAATTCCAATAGTAAACCTAATATGATCGTGGTTATGCAGATATATGCAATGCCCGTTTTTGATATGCTTGAAACATTTTTAGTAAAAAAGCTGCATTTCAAACCCAGTACAACTCTTCGATTTGTCACTCGCAATATCTATGTTGGTAAGTAGTGACATTTTCTGTTGATATAAATCAGATGCTGCTTACTAAATATAGTCTAACTACAGCATTCACAATGTTCGTGGCAATCTGCTTTCCCTTTTTCGGAGGCTTACTTGGATTCTTTGGAGGGTTTGCTTTCGCTCCAACTACTTACTTTGTAAGACCTCTCAATCTGTAACCTTACTATAACCATGAGAGGTTTTTATTCTGTCTTTTTGAGTATTTTGTTTCATTTTTGTTTCAGATCCCTTGCATTATGTGGCTTGCAATCTATAAGCCAAAGAGATTCAGCTTGTCCTGGTTTACAAACTGGGTATGTATTCTTAAATTGTTATTGTTATATAAAAAAAGGTGCAGTTTAATAATTGGTATTGTGTTGATCTTTTTCAGATATGCATTATATTTGGGTTAATGTTGATGATTTTATCTCCCATTGGAGGATTAAGGAACATAATACTTAAAGCCAAAGACTACAAGTTCTTCTCTTGATTATCTAGTTGGAGGAAACATTAGAAACTATATACTACTGGTATTGTGAAATGGAAAAACAAAACAAATAAACTTAGTTTGGTTACTGCATTTTAGATTTGTGCCCTATTAATGGATTGCCATTTTCTTGCTGAAACCTTCTTTTTGTAATTTGTTTTTTCAGTATCAAAGATTAACAAAAAGTGATTGTAAAGGTCACATTTAAAATTTTGTGAGGTACTCCATTATGAAGAAAAGCAAGCAAACACAAATCAAACATCCCTTTAAGATATATAATTTTATTATAACTAAATAATAATTATATTAAAGGATACAAAGCAGGGCAGACATTTTATAATTGAGTGAATTCAATTATTCATTACCACTGCTAAAACAACTTTACTACAGACAAAACAAAAAATCCTATCTATCTAACATACAGTAGAGGCAGAAAAAAAAAATTGATTCTTTATTATGTGAGTTTCTTCTGCAATTTGGTCTTTCTAGCTCTAAAAAATTCAAGCCACAAATTGGTAATCCATAATATACTAACAGAAATTGCAGTGATCACAACAATCATCCAAGAAATCCAAACCCATTTGGGTATTACTCCATCGGAACCCCCATTTATGTAAAAAGCTCCCATCTGATACACAAAATATGGACCCAAAACCCCTCTAACCAATGAATACAGCAGATAGAAAGGAGGGGATAAGAAATCGTACACATTTGCAGCCAATTTCACATCCGTTCGCCGCGCGCCGGCCAGTGTCCAGACATTCTGGCAGAAACTCGTTACTTCGGCAAGAACCAGCAAACCCAGTATAGCATATGCGCCGTGGAAAACCACGTACCGGCAAGTGACAAATACAAACAGAGTAACTAAATGGTGGCCGATGAAGAGCACGTCACTTGGAAAGAAGATAACGTAATGAATAACATCCATTATAAAATAAGCAATGCTGTAATCAAGAACGGCGTCTTGGATTTTAGTGTTGGGCGATGAAAAACCGCGGTTCTTGTCGGAGAGTATGGCATAAGAGGCTAAAAAAACCGCCGGTGTGCCGTGAAAGAAAGAGATAAAGCAGCTGGAGGCTTCGGGTCGAACTTTGGAGACCCAATTACGGAAAACAACGAAGTAAGCTAGGAGATAGACTAGAAAGAAGAAGGCGAAGAAGAGAGGGAGATTTGGGAGAGATTGAATTAGGGTTTCCATGGAAACCCTTCTGCAAGATTTGAATTTGTGAAGAATAAGACAAAGAAAGAGAAAGAAGGATTGGGTTTACAGCTTGATATAGAAGAGAAAAGAATGGGAGCAGAGGAGGTGGAGGTTGGATAGGGTTAGTTTTGCATAATAAATAGATTTTGATACGATTTTTGTTAAAGATTCGTAGTTTTCGAGGAATCTTCGAATTGGGAGCTCTGAATCCGATCGCACACCTCCTTTCTGGACAAGAAGTAAGGAACAATGCACTCCGGATTGGATTGGGAAAGCTCTAATAAAAGAATTAGAACAACTGTATTTCAAAAAGAACTTCCATGTAAAAATAGAGGCTTTTCTTCTTCTTTTTTTAACTAAGGTAGTTTTCATTAATGGAAAAACATCAAACAGTAGTTCAACCGAAGATTAGAGGCTTTTCATATGTTACTAAATAGTAATTTTTTAAGTTTGTGGTGTATCAAATGGTATATACTTATTTTTCACTCTTATAACTTTATTAGTTTTTATTAATTTTAAGTTTTTTTTTTTAAATGGAAATAAAAACAAATTTATAAACGGGAAGCTTTTAACGTGAACTTTTTAACACAACTTTACCGTAAATTTAAATCCATCACCACTGGCAACATTACACTCGGTCGGCGACTGTTTTTCTTACGACCAGTTTTAGTATGGGTATTCAAATTTTTTGTTTGAATTTTTCATCCCTTTACCATGGTCAGATGGATGATTTGGGATCATATTCAGACTCCTCACATCGAGACCTTCAATTTGATATATTTATTTGTTTCATTTAGTATTCGGAACGTTATTTGTGAAAAATTATCAAAAAGGTCATTCTATAATAAAAATACCTTGTGAAGAAGATGAAGATTTGTACAGGAGAAATTCTAAAAAGATAATAGTACTTAACTATTTGAAATTAAAGAAATAGCACTTTTTTACTTTTATCATGTTATTCTTTTATTTTTATTATTATTTAAAAAAAATTTCAAAAATTCCATTATAAAACAGAAGCAAACCATCTTCTTAGCTTTTGATCACCATTTTCCACCATTCAATACCCGAATTGGCCGTGCGGAGTCGCCAGTCACCAGCCCAGGCAACCGCAAGCTGGACCGGCAGTAGAATTCTGACAAATGGTGGTTTGAAGTGATGTTTTCTTTTTGATCTAGTTTTGGATTTTCTTAGACCCAAAAACTTTAAACCTTCAATTTGTAGAGTTTTCGATGATGGATTTTCAATCTAAGGTCACCAAACAAAAGCCCAAGCAACGAGAAACATTATGATACCCATCTTGCCACCTGTTCTTTGCTGGGAAAAAAGACACATTTGGCTGCAGATGAACTGTTTTTGTATTTTTCGGCAACATAAGATGGAGTCACGAGGAAGTAAGTTCACATTTGGAATCCACGAGTCAAGAGCTTTCCGATGACATATCATTTGTCAAGTTTCATCACCATTGCAATTTTCCAGTGACCGGCGGCGGCTGGATTTTTACACGAAGAGGATGAAGATGGCATGGATTTCTATTATGTTTTACTGATTTATATTGAAGTGTACTGAATTGTATTGACATTTATTGAATTGTATTGAATCTTACTGATATTGAATTGTATTGAATCTTATTAAATTATATTGAAACTCACTGAATTTTGTTGAAGTTTACTTAATAGTTTTGAACTTTAATACTATTTCCATTCATAAATTATAGGCACTCTTTTGCATTTAGGTGGTTCCAAATAATAGAGACTTCGTCATTTTATGTGAAATTATGACAATTATGCCACTTTGTCTTTTAGTGGTTTTAAGGGGATAGAAAACAATACTTTATTTATACCCTATCATCTCTCTTACTTTTTGGGGCATTTTTGAAACAAATAATATGGAGCAAAAAGCACATGAACAATAAAAGTCCCTATAATTTGTGAACGGAGGTAGTATATTGTATTGAAGCTTTATTAAGCTAAATTGTATTGAAATTTACTGAATTATATTGATGTTTATTGAATTGTAATATTTATCGATTTGTACCGATATATATTCATTCAATTGATTTCTAATAATTCTTATTCATTATACTAATTTTTCTTGATTTATACTGATTTTTATTCATTATACTGATTTATATTGTTTTATAATGATTTCTATTCATTGTATTGATTTCTATTGATTTACACTAATTTCTATTCATTGTATTGTTTTCAAACTGATTTACACTAATTTCTATTCATTATACTGGTTTATAATAATTTATACTAATTTCTATTCATGCTATTGATTTGTATTGATTTCTACTGATTTGTATTGAATTCTAATGATTTATACTTATTTTTATTCATTCTACTGAGTTGTATTATTTTCTATTGATTTCTATATGTATGTAAACGGCAGAAATCTATTTTCTTCATCGATTTGTATTCAATCAGAAAAAATGGTTTTGCACATAACTTTTGTTATAGGTGTCAAAATGACTATTATGAGCACTTTTTGGAAAGATTGTTAAGATATCCATAGGATATACTATGTAACAACCTATTGTGATGCCTAAAAACTCCGTTTAAACTATGCATTTTGAAGTTTTTTTCTATGTTTTCTAGATTCTTCTTGAACTTTTCCCCTCTTTACTGAATGCTATACTGATAATGATTCTTATTGAACCTTATTAAATTTTCTTTACTGATTCTTATTAAAACCTATTCAAATTTAGCAATCACCTTCATCTTGTGACAACCTTATCTCTATATCCGTCATTTATTGAACAAGTCATATTTTTTTCCATATTAATATACATCTCACAAAATTTACTATAATTCACATTAGTTGTCACATGCTTTTCTTATAATATATATAGCATATAAATTTATCAATAAAGTACTTCACAATGTTATATACAATATTCAACATAAACCTATTTAGAACACAACTATACATATTGATGCAACAATGAGGAGAGAGGTCCTAAACTTCAGCTGACCAACTTGTGCAAAACGAGTGTGAAGTGCTACACTTCACGCTATGAACTAACTTTGTCAATATCAGTTTAAAACCTTAAACATAAATTGCAATTTGGTTGAGTCGCATACTCAGCATGTAACATCCTCTATTTATACTCTTACGTCATAAAACATACTATATTTTTTTTAAAACACATATAACATGTTGCATTCTCTTCTTAAATCTGTTAATGTCTTTAACAAATATAACACATACATGAACATGTCATTCACATCACCCATGTATAGTAAATGGCCTCTCTATTAAACATATATTAAACTATAATGACATACATAATCATGTCATTCAAATCATGCATGTATAACATATGACATCTCTTCTCTTTTACCTTTATCTGTGGTTACTCATGTAACTCTCTATACTATAAGCATACTCAAACATAACATGCTTTACACATATCAACCATATATCAAACATATTCATCATATGTCACAAAAGCATGTCGATACTATAACTCTCCACAGAGATCTACTATAAGAGCAACTTAGACATTTAAGCATTTTTAACATATAATATCTCTATATGGAATGCAATGACGTTCACCATGCATATGTCGTGTCATACCTTATTTACTATAATATATATTCTTTTAATCATGAACATCATTAATAGATTACAAACCATATAACAAACAACATCTATGTAATGAAATGCGAGAGAGAGAGAGATCCTAAGCTTCGGCTGACCGACCTAGAGGTAGGATGACAGAACTGACGTTGTCAGTTGCTCCAAGTGAAACCTATGCCAAATAAACAAAGCAATAATATCTTAAATGCATAAGGTTAAACAGAACCTGTCATAGGCACTCATCTTTCAGAACTCCTCTTATCCAAATAATCACAGATACTATCATCTGTATTACTTTACATATCCATATAAGTCCTTACACAATTATATGTAAGTGTAAACATAGCATATAAGGCAATATAATCAAAACATATCAATAAAATCATCTTTATCATATAAATCATCTCTGTCATATAGTCATCTCTATTATATAATCATCTCT
>CANUEY010438212.1:0-18833 GCA_948099555.1 Croton setiger
CTCCTCCCACCGTCCTTAGTGATTAAATTGCATTTAGCATGTTTTTGTCTCGTTATGTAAATATAACATTATGTAGTCTTTGCTTTGTTTTGTAAACACTATATTTTGTAGTTATTGGCATGTAATTAAGAAATGATATGCTTATAACTTTTGAATTAATTAATGGGATGTTCATATGTTGATGTATGCAAACTATCCTAGATGTCTATAAATGCTTATAGATTGTGAATGGCCAAATGGATCCTTAAAGGATCAAAAGAAATGATGTATGTATAACAACATGCTATATATGTGATTTGGTGTATGTATGTATATGTATACATATAAGTGTATGTATGATAAAAAAAAATGGTATGTTTTATGACATAGGAATATAGAATGAGGTGTTACACTTAGTAAATATTTGTGTGGGTCAAGGTGAGACTGGAGATAGTCCCCAATAAGGTTGTGATAAAGTAATAAGAAAACAGAAGAAATAATAATTATTATTCAATAATGGCATAGGTTGCATTTGACTTGACTTATTGTTACTTGGTGTTTGTGGGGATTTTGTCTTATGATCATATAGCAAAGTACTCGTGGATCATCAATGGTCTAAAGTCAAATCTGAAAATAGAATTCATTGCATATGATCTAAGAATCCAAAATGGATAGTTTAAGATGATTTAGTATAATGAATTAGAAGTAGGTTCTGCTAAAGCCATGCATGTTATACATATATATATTCTAGCTTATTAATTCTTTGTAAGTAAAGTTTTGTAAAGGAAAGGAAAGGAAAACATATATATATATTATAATTTTGTTGGTGTACGTACAGGCCAGGAGATTATATCAAAAGTTCATAATCATATTACAAAGTAGAAGTATATAAATATCAGAAACCTCATTCTAAGAGTTAAAAATGAATAATCTAAGACCTGGAGAGTTTTAAGAAATTGTTAGTTTAAAAATTAAATGAAAAAGGGTTTCTAAAATAAAAAATGTTGATAGCAACAACAAGCCTCAACTATCAGAACAAATCCAGTTAATTCTCAATCGTTACATATATTTAGATCATACAACTATAATGAACTTCTAAAAATTTATTTTTAACTTGACAAATCACTTCCAACTAAATTATTCACGTTTAAGTTACAAACCCAAAATTCAAATATCAAGAGAAGCAATAATTTCTCTATCATTTTAGGAGAAGAATCTCTAAGATAACGCATTAACCTCGTAATAAGAAGTAATAAAAAGAGAGGGGGTTGGAAACCTAAAATTCTACCATCAGTTGTCATTCTCATTGCCCTAATAAAAAATGCACAATTTCTTTATCCCAATAGAGTTAGAATCCAATCAAGCAAACTGGTTCAGTAACAATACCACCAATCTCACCAATAATAAAAATAAAAACGATACACATGAAGATTGGCTTACCTGTTCCTGAAGAGCAGGCGTCTGGTTCTGCTAATTGAAGAGCATCTCTCTCTGATCAGCAAACTGAGCTACTCGAATAAAGAAGAGCTGGCAGGGATGTTCGCGATAGAGAGGAGGATTGAGATGGCAAAGACAGTGAAGAAGGCTGAGCCGATGGTGGCGGAGGGTGATGGGTCGGAGATGGCAGAACAGAGGAGGTGCTCGATCGAGAGAGGTGGTGATTTGAGAGAGGGGCGGCTAGTTTGGAATTTTGGAGGAAGGTTGTGGCTGCTAAATGTATGGATGATGTGTTTTTTAGTTTAGGGTTTTTCCTACACGGGTATACCGTGTATAGAGTTAGTAAAGAATTATATTATATTATATTTTGAGTTAATTTTATCATTTCAATTAAAATCAATGTTTTAGTGCTAATGAATTCAATTAATTTAATTTACTGCATGCTTATAGGTGCGCATGTATTTTATAATAAATTAAAGTATTTTTTCTTTTTAAAAATTAACCATATGAATTTAGTAAATTATTTATAATATTTGAATTTAAAATAAAATTTAAAAATTATATATTATATTTAACAAATATAATATACAAACCCTAAACTTACACAAATACTAATCATATAAAGTAGAATTTTCTTACAATACTATTTTTCTTTTTTATTTTTTTTTCTTTGTTTGTTTATTAAAAAATTTGATAGACAATCAATATAGAAAAATCAAATAATTATACAAAACAAAATTTTCTTAAAATATTAATTTTCTTTTAATTTTTACAATTTTATTGTATCTCATATTTACAAGCATACATTTTCTCATTTGTAATTAATAAAAAAAATATAATCAGATGTTATTATTGTCTTTTCATTTAAACATTCATTTTTTTCTAAGAAAAATTGTTATATTACCTAGAGGCCAAGTTGCTAGCACTGGAATCGTTCTTTTGATCGTATTAACATAGTCATTAATCAATTTCTCAGTTTATTAATTATTTTTATGATTTTTTTAAAGTAATTTAAATGTTTTTTTAATATAATTTGAATATGTTCTAAACAATTATTTTACAAATAATACAATATTAGACTTGAGCATTAATATTTAAATATACATGTTTTACATCATTTAGTTAATGAACCAGCAGTTTTTAGAGTTATGATTCATAACTTATGAATAAGTGCAAAATTACGCTGTTTTAGTGAAGTGAGTAAATAAGTTTTACTTAAATTAAGTTATCAAAACGACTTAGTTTTAAGCAGGAAGTATCGAGCTGCTCGCGAGCTTATTTAACGAGTTTGACACTCTGGTTTCAAGCTATTAAGTTTATGTTGCAACATAGGAAATAACATATCTGCGCCCCATATAGTTTGACACTCCAGTTTCAGGCTATTAAGTTTATAAGATATATTTAGGACTTAGTAGCTCGGTCATCCAGTTCATATAGTAAATTATCCAGTTATCTTATCACTTAGGTTCACTATAACCTTATGGAGCTATTCGATAAATGAATACCATTACAAGTACATAATTGATACATTGAAATGTAGTTGGGATATCTGGCATATAGTCATACAAATATACAAATATTGTGTGTGCTTATTTGATAATTATACTTTTGTTGTATAAAGTTGCACAGCATTCAGGTTCAGCTGGTACGTTAGAAACAATAAGTTAAATAATATGCTGCAATGGTATATATTAGTGTATGATGATGATGATTCAGTGTTATTATGTTTGAATATATGTGAATATGATTGATTAATGATTATATGAATATGATGATTTAATGAAGGAAGTTATGAATAATAATAAGGAAACAACGTTTTAATACATATTAAAATAGTAATAAATGATTAGATTAATATGTTGTGCTTACATTCATATGTCTTGCTTACATCAAGTTTAAGAGCAAAATTAGAGTTTTTACCACACCTTCATATAACCAATTGATGAACAATCTCATGAGCAATGAGAATGTTGTTCGTTTTGAGGTGCCGTTCACAAATCCACTTTGGTTTTTGAAAATTTGTCACCAATTATGCTTTGGAGCCTAGAAGTTAAGATTTTAGAAATGACCTTATAGCCCACATTGTAAAGACCAAAAGGTCTCAACTTTTTGACTGCAGTTACATTGGGAACTTTTGGTACAAGTGAAATGATTGTGTGATTAAAATTCTTCAACATAACACCTGTGGAGAAAAACCTTTGACCGCTTTAAAAACATCTTCGTTAATAGTGTTCCAATAAGACTGAAGCAACCAATAATCCCATTTTCCCTTGAGGCTTATTGATGAAAAAAGCTACCTTAGTGATCTTTTCTTCTGTCACTTCTCTAACAAGCGTATCATTCATCTTACTAGTGACCTTGCATGAAATACCCTAGGAAGACAAGTCACAATTGATACAAGTAGACGTATAAATGGATTGATAATACTTAATGATTACATCAACATTCTGCTACTTCTAAGTAACCCAAGTCCCATTTTTATTAAAAATCCCCATCAACCTATTCCTCCGTCTTCTTTGATTAACTCTGATGATGAAAATACAAGGTATTGCAATCCCCTAGCATCAACTAATTATTTCAGGATTTTTGTGCCCAAAAACCTCTTCCTCTTCCCAAGCTTTCTTTCTTTTGTAGAGTTTAGCTTATTATAAGAAAAAAATTGGCTACTTCATTTGTAAAACCATTCAATTCACCTTATATTCTTTCTAGTTGTACATTTCCCATATAAAGAGCACTTAAAGAAGGAACAATAGATTCATAAGCAAATCTTTGGAAATTTTCTTCAACGAGTTTTTGAGTCTCGCTCAGATGCTTAACTCAATGTTGATAAAAAAGAAAGCAAGAGCTGATAGCATTCCAAGAGTGAGATTTCCAACTGAAATTGCAATTGCCACCTTCTTCACCTATTTTGTTAGCTATGTCGTGCAATTGGAATTGGTACAGTTCCATTGATAGACAATGTAAGCAGCATTTGTCTTTGATCTGTAGAAGCCAGTCCGATTGGGACCTTAAGGAAGAAAGGTTGGTCTGGAGTTGGAAAAACTTAATTGTCAGAAGACGAAAACGGAGGGTGGACTAGTCACTGAAGGTTATTAGATTTATATTTTAACAAATAAAATAAATTATTTTTGTTATTTTTTTAATTTACTTCCCATTTCTAGCTCATCAAAAAATTTGAGGTGGTCGCCTGCCACGTGTAGTTTAGGCACCAATTTGAGCTTCTTTAAAAAGTCCAGACATCAATTAATAACTCTTCAAAGCTTAGTCTCCAAAAGAGTAAAGCAACCAAAGTTTGGGCACCAAATATATAATTACCCGAACAAGTGGTTGACACCCACAGTTTGGAAACATTTCGAGGGGCGCGGCTGAGCTTTTGCACTGGACACATGTCTTCCTCTAATTAAACATTTTTGTTGAAGAGCAGGCGGTGACTGTTTGAGAAAGAATTGCGCAGAAAAATGACTCTGGGTCTCATCAATGCGAATCCTGTTGTTCACGCCAAAAAGGAAAGGGTCGCTCGCACCGAAGATTTCCACTGTGACGATGCCGTTGATCCTCTCGAAATTTATGATATCCTTTTTTCAATCTCTTTTATTTGTTATGTAATTTCAGAGTTTGGAAAGGTTTGTGATCTTTGACTGCAACTGCAAATTTTGTGAGGGATATAAGGGATCCAGAGCATCCTTATTCGCTTGAACAGCTCAGTGTTCTTTCTGAAGAATCAATCACTGTTGATGACAAACTAGGCCGTATTTTGTGAGTACTATTTAGTTAGTATTTTTACTACTTTATTTCAATCAATTATAATCATTTGTTTATTTATTTTTTGTTTTAGGATTACTTTCACTCCAACGATTCAACATTGCAGCATGGCCACAGTTATCGGTCTTTGCCTTAGAGTTAAGTTACAAGAATGCTTCCCTCCCCATTATAAGGTCACTCTTTGTTATTATCATTCAATTATGTGCTCTGATTTGCATATATGTTTTTGTTTGTTTATTTTTTTCTGTTTCAAGATTTAAGAATGCATAGATTCTTCTCGAAGATTGTGACTAACTTTGTTGCTTTCTATATTCCTTAGTGATCTTAAATAGCAATGCATTTTATCATATGAGTCAAGCACTTAAAAACTTTATGGCAACGTTTGGTTAGCCACAATGCAATGTAAGGGCGTTTACATTGTATGATTTTCTTTGTAATGTTAAAAAAAGGGAAACATATTCATACAATGTAAGTGCACTTGCATTTCATTGTGCCTTACCAAACAATGCCTTTATAATTTGCCATTTTTATTGATGAATGGTTCCCGTTTGCTTTTGTAATTGGTTGTTTGTTTGCATTTTGTTGTCTGGTTATCTTGAGCTCTAGAACATTAATTCTTTTGACATATAGAATAAAAAAATGTCATTTTAAAACTTCCTTGTGCAGAAATGTGGCATGATGGATTAGGTTTCTTTTAGATTGGCAGACCGAAGTTTTGTTATGGTTGGGTCGTAGATTGAGGTACAGGTAACGAATTCAGTGCGTAGGGGTGTGTATGTTTATAATATATATACACGCACAGCAAGTCCTCTAATGTTAATAATAGATAATCATCAATCTAATATAGTTGCAATTCATATCTTGTAGTCCAGCTCCAATTCTAGAATTTCTTTATTAAGTTCAAAATTCTAGTTGCAACTTTTGAAGATTCCTCTATTTCTTTTCGTCTTCTTTTGCCACCATCTGAGATATGTAGGTTACGAATCCTTGTTTTAAGGAATGGTAAGTGAACAAAATGCAAATTGGTATGGACACACCAATTTGTAGTTGCATGGGAGCAAATCTGGTTGCATTTATACGATTGAAATCAACAAGCAGTACGATTGAAAATCATATTGGACGATAAGAAAAAAGCATCATCTACTCTGATTCTAGAGCTATGTCCCAATTAAAGACTCATTTTTGTGCATTAGCAATAACCTTATCAGTTATCAGCACCCATTTTAACAGATTTCCTCCTCTTCTTAAAGGTCAAGTGATGAGATGAATTAAGTAATCTTCAACATGTATCCAGCATAAACAGTATCATTCACACAAGTCTAAGGTTATGGTCTTAATATTAGAGCTCTTTTGAGCATAGCTGTGAAACCAAGATTCGAAGTAAGAATCTGAATCCAGTTGAGAATCTATTCCTCCATTACCATTTCCAAATTCAAGCCCTTCATCATTTTCATTTTCTAATACAAACATATATTTTGCTCTTAGTACTTTATATTGGAATGAGAGTTGAGTGGAATCATGAAAAATAAGATTGTAATAATAATATTACTTTTGGAAGTCCTGTTTGTTTTGTCCGTCTGTGTAGTGGCAATGTGGTTAACATAAAGAATTTAATTATTTGAAGTATATTGTAAAATTTGTGTGATTAATGTTAAGTTTTAATAGCCAAATATAGCTGCAATACTGTGATTCATTAGTACTCCACATAAATGTTTGCAATGGATTACTATTTTAGTGTGCAAACTTGATTCTAATTTGGATTTTGTGATCCCAACACAAATTGCTAGGGGTGCAGCAATTTGTGATACATGTTCTCCTGCTTGTAAAATTTAAATGTAGTGTCTTAGAAAGATGTTCTTTACAAGCAGTCACCAGGGAATGGGAACAGGTTATTACTGGATAACAGCTGTGGCCAAGTGGTAATTCTACTAATTGGTTTATGTGGCTGCTCACTGCAGAAAAATTTAACTAAAGCTTTGCGACCAAATAATATGCATGTTCAGTAAATAATTCAACAAATTGGAAGCCCACGAGATGCGACCTGTGTTTGAATGTCCCACTGAGGACAAATAATTGTGACTTTCATTTACAAGTTAGATCCAAATTTGTCAATCTTTGGTTATGTTCCATTGATTCCCAAGTGCACTAGAAATTGCCAATTGTGCTTACACAAAGCCTGCATTTTGCAATTTATGCAATTACTCGCATTCTTCAATTCCATTAATGGGTTTATATAAATTTGCTTAGCTTTTTTCAACAATAAGCATCTCTTCATGATTGGATGAAATTTGGGTCTATTAATGAATTTTGATGCATGATGATATTTACCTGGCTTTCTAGATGGATAATCATACAACATTTGTCCTCCCTAGATTTGTTGATAATTCCCTTCACAGGTTGACATTAAAGTTGCCCCTGGATCTCATGCTGATGAAGAATCAGGTAAGGTCAAATTTGGCATTGTAGTGCGCTTTTTGTCTAGTATCTTGTTAATTTATTTGACTTCGTGCTAGAAGAAATCTTTTACTTGCCTAGTCCATGCACTGTTGTGTTGCACACGGTAATAACATATTTCAGCACTGGCTTTTATTTACTTGTATTTGACTAGATGGGACTGGGATATTTGGGGAAGAAAGGGGCAGTGAATCCCACAAAATATTGGAATCTTTTTGGACTTGTTTATGTGCATGGCATACATATGGGAAGTTTGCTAGCTTAATGGAATCACAATATATCTTTTCAAAAACAATTCTATATGTAGGTTCATTCATGTCTAACAGGAGTTTAGTATTTATGTGCAACAACATGAAAATATGGTTAGCCTAAATGGGTTTAAAATAACTCAAATGGCGCACAAATATTAAAGTTTTTGTTCATTACATCCTAATTTTAAGATATGGGTGCATTCAATATGTTGGCTAATAAAATTGGGGGGCAACTAGGGTACTAATTGCTGGGTGAAATTGCTTCTAAATGCAAAGTTGTGGGTGCATAGATCCATTTGGCCTAAAATAGTTCAATATTTTGTGGATTTTTCCCTCTACCAATTCTCTCCTGGGTACTGATGGTATTTGTGTATGCAGTTAATAAGCAGTTAAATGACAAAGAAAGAGTTGCAGCTGCCCTGGAGAATCCGAATCTGCGCCAGCTTGTGGATGAGTGTCTTTACTCTAATGAACTTTAATCAAGTACACCTGCCTGTCCTTTTAGCGTCTGTACATAGTTGTTCAGCTTGTGGTTAAATGCTAATGCTAGTATTGCATTGTGCAATAAAATTTTCATCAGCTGATTTAATTGTTTGGTAAGATAGATGCTTTTATGTTAATGTTATGCTTCATTTGTCGTGTAAAGCTGCTGTAGCTGTAGGTTCGACCCTACATGAGATAAGCTGATAATTAAGACTATCATTTTGGTCACTTTTGGCAAACATTGCTTTTTGTGATACAATTACCGCTTTACTACTAGTGGGTAATTGATATTGTCATCTTCTCTTAGCGGGAAAAAATTTGGCAGACATTATCCAAATGACATGAAATTTTCATTAGTCAAATTTAAAAAGAGCCTTGCCTTTAATTTAGATGAATGAATTACGGTTTTAGAATTTATTTGCAAATGAATTCCTAAAATTCATTTGTGAGTTTCTAATAAAATTTATTTGTAAATGAATTTAATTTGTTAGAAATAACTAATTCAAAATTCAAATTCAAGTTTCTTATAAAGTCCAATTGAATTTTAAAAATTTGTGAAATTCATTTGCTCCGAAGTGGCTAATAGTAATTAATTTGTATTTGCAGTTAAAACCTAACTATAATTCCAAACATAATTACATTATTTGATTTAAGTAGAATTTGAGTTGAAGTACTAATTTTTAGTACAAGGGAAGGAGAATTTAAACGTCGATCTCTAGACTAAGTTACATTAGCATTTGTTACTAGGTTATGTCATGATTTTGTATTTAAATATTAGCATAGGGAGTGTTTGGCAGTAGTTTTCAAGTATCAAACATGGTTCACCACTCCCAACTGGTTTTTTTTTTTTTTATAATTTTTTCAGAATTATTTTCTCTAACAATTGTAGTCAAAACAAACTGACAGTTGACAATGAGATTCACTTGGTATGTACAAATATAAATGCAATAACGTCACCCCAAAGAAACTGGTGATTTAAATTAAAGAAGTAGAAATTCATGGGGATTCTGCTCTAGTAATTGCACAAGCACAAAGGAAATGGAGGACTAACGATGATAAGCTAAAGCCGTATCAGAAGTACTTGGAGGAGTTTGGCAAAATGCTTCGACAGAAGACCCCAAAAAGTTTGCGGATGTGCTCATTAGCTTCCATGATAGAATATCCCCAAGGAACGAAACCATTTGTGGTCGAGCAGAGGGATAGGCCATCTTACTGTAGTACTTTGGCCATCACTAATGTGTGTGGACACAGGATTGCCAGGACTTCATCACACAGGGTAGAGCAGTTTGGTAGCTCGCAATACTCATAACTTTGAAGTCGAGTTCAAATCTTGTCTCCACAAAATTTTATTGTACAAAGGAAATACTAATTAAGTTAAACTTAATTACTAGTTTTCTTATTCTTTTTGTTCTTTTATGTAATTTTATTTTCATTTTATTTTTTCTTCTATTATTTAAAAAAAAAAAAATTCACTCAAGTCTCATAGTTTTTGATCCAGATTCTGACAAAAGAAAAGTGGATTGAGTTTTCCCGTGAAACCATATACTGACTTAGTTGCTGAAAGTAATATAGTGCACATTTGGAGTCGCATGTACTTTGGACAACTTTCAATAGCATTAAATCTCATTAGCTAACGTCATGTTGTATTGTATTATATTATTTTACAATATCTCACCTTCAGCTTATTTTATTATAATTGATAGGTATTTTTAAGCATATAAGAGGAATTTATTTTTTTAAGCAAAAATCAGTGTTGTTTTTTTTGGGTGGGGGAGAGATGGGGTGGCAAGGGGGAGAGAGGGGGGAGGAACGTAGTAGCTCCTAATCCACGAATTAATTTAATTTTAATCATTAAAGATTAAGGGAGAAAAAAATCGAGTTGGATAAAATATAAAAAAACTTAAATCCTATGTTATGTACAATTACAATCCAAAAAGTGAACAAACTCCTAATCAAACAAGTCAGCTCGACTTGATGTATCCCCTCCATCATCCGAATCACTGTTGGCATTGAATGTCAGTATAAGCTCTAAAAGTTCCCTACCAGTACCACCACCAGCAGAACTCTCCCCATCGCGTTCTGGACTCGTGCTCTGCCTTTGCAGTGAAAACAATTGCAACATCAGGTCCTGTGGCGAAGCTGCAGGATATAGCCAGCTCCTAGCCTTTGGTTTCAGCTGAACACAAAAAGTGTAAATCAGGATCATCATTTGTATCATCAAAACCATCAACTAAATTATCAATATCCCCATCAGAATCATCCTCATCGTCATCTTCATCACTGTCATCATCATCGTCAGTGCTGTCACTGTTGTCTGTGTCGTTGCTATCATCATCATTCTCACAGAAATAATCATCATCATCGAGGTCATCAGAATCATCATCACCAACGGAAACCCACGTTATGCAGTCAGGCATCGGAACCTTTTCCAAACAAGTGATAGAAAAGATGATACTAGTGTAAAATTATTATTCCTCACATTTCCATATCTTGATTAAATCAGTTATTCAAACTAGACACATAAGGAGTTACCACAATGCCTTCATCTTTGTTTATTTTACTTTTTCTAGAATAGGAATCATGTTAGCTATTAGATAGATCTCTTTCCCCCGAATGTAAATTAATGGTGGAAAAGAATGTTGTGATCAACCAAAAACTTCAACATGTATGAATAATGTATGACTGACTGATGTAATTTAATTAACACTACATATGGTGGTGCAAAGTAATGAAGTCTAACCAGGATGATTTTAGGACTAAGTTGACGAGATTTTAGGACTAGTTTTGCTTTTTCATTAATATTAGCACAACAGCTTGTCTTAGGATGCAAAAGGATTTTGGCATGTTTGAAGATACATTATCTGTTTACATGGTTAGCACCTTCAACCACACGTGCTTTCTCCACTTTTATAGAAAACATTTAATATCAACCCAAAAGAGTTTAAATTTTTGTTTCCAGAATATAGATTACGAAGGAATCGTTGTTTTTAATTTTGTTATAAAAAAGTGGGATGCACAGATTATAATTAGTTGTCCTCTTTTTTTATCTATTTCCTTGTTTGTAAATTGCTATATTTTGCTAAACTCAATCAATTAAATCATAAAAGGTTTTCAAGTACCTGGCCAATGTTTGTAGGCAGAGTAGCTCTCTCAATGGCTTTCGGAGTCCATATCTTTATATCATTCTCAATTCCACTACTTGCAAGCACAGAGACATGGGGATGAGGTTCAATGCAGTTCACTACATGCTTGTCAGCTTCCATGACACGAATGAGCTCCCCGCCTTTTTTCTTCCAAATAAATATCCGGCCACAATCTGACCCACTCACCACATATTCACATTTGGGCCCGTAGAAGCTAACTCCCTTTACAGTGTTAACATTTCGATGACCCTTGTAAACTTGTGGTGTGGTTTTACCATCCTCATCCATAGGTCCCATTTCACTTGAATCACTTTCTTTTGAAACTGGAGAGGATGGATCTGGATTGGGACCCAATCCCATATCCCGCGTGAAAAGATATATAAACTCATCATTATAAGAGACAAGAAGCTCACTCTGGTCAGAGAATGACAAGCCTGTTATTCCAACTCCCTCATCACCAATCAGATGTTGAGGGCAATAAAAATCTGTAGGCCGACCAAACTCCGATGAGCTATTCCAATTATACATACGAACATCAAAAAGTCTCGCATACTCATCTGCTCCTGCAACTGCAAAGAGATTTGGGTTCCTTGGATCAATTGCAATTGCATTTAGATGGACAACTGACATGTAATTCCTCCTATCCTCAATTGGTTGGCAAGTGAACAGTTCTGTAGGATGCCTAGTTCTCAGATCAAACTGAAATCAAATTGACAACGCCGTGTTCATCAGCGAACTATTGAAATCAGGCGAAGATCATATTACAAATCAAAAGGTAAGGAAATAGCACACCACAAGTTGCCATGAAAATAAAGCATTTGACAAGTAAAAGACCAGCAACACCAACCTTTTGGTCATAATAAGATTCCAGGCTACAAATCAATCACTTTTTTTATCAATCAGCAAAATGGTTGCCACAGAAAAAGATAAAGGAAATAAATTGTCAATCCCTCCTTGAGGACCAGATTAACAAACACTAGTTTATTTTGACACCTGCATGTTTGCTATCTTAACAATACACTAAAACGCATCATCTCTGAGCCCAACATATTTCCAACTTGTTCACCTTATACTAATAATCGTCAAATCTGTGTTTAAGCATATCGCAACACATTCAGAACTCTCTTTTCACAAGGCAAAGAAAACAATATTACATAAGTAACAAGCAGAACTAGATAACGTTTAATTGAAATTTAAAAGGAAAATGAAACTCACATGTTGTACTAATCCATCCTCACCACATGTGTAAAATATGTGAGGGCTCCCAGGCTCAATAGCCAACTTATGCGCTCGTCCTTGGTGTTTAGCTAGCAATGTAGTTTCAACTGCTCCTTTTTCCAGAATTTGAGCATGTCGAACCTAAGAATAGTGGTGAAGGTCAACAATAAAGACATCATAATATTTGGCAGTTGGCACACCAATATATCCTAGTATACAAGAAAATGATGTCATCCCTTCCCTTCTTTGATCAATTAAGTGTTTTGGAATATGAAGAGAAAAGTCATTATTTAGCAGACACTATCTCAGTCAAGATTACATGTGATTTTCATTTTTAAATATAGAATTTACCTGACCATCAGCAGCACATGTAACAATGCTTCGATCATCGGTGAAAGGCATGATTTTAGCTTGAAAGACATTGTTATGATGACCCGAATGGAAAGAAAGCTTAATATGCCCACTTTCCCAGTCCCACAGTATGACCCGCCTGTCATCAGAACCTGACACCAGAATGTCACCGTGAGCATTGAAGCTTACTGTGTTCACACAACCTCTGTGCTTCTCTAGCTTTTTGTATATATCAAGCCGCAGTACAAGATCCTGAAAGGCATGACAACTATTTCTTTAGAGCTCAATCTAGGAATGAAATTCATAACCAATTGCAAAAAAGTCAGATTTTATTTTTATTTTGTAGAAAGCATAATAATGCTGTTCTGAATGCTCTATATAAGCAAAAATTTCATAGTTGGTGTGTTATTTATATAGGAACAGTATCCATACGGTGAGGGAGGAGAGTTAGTGGAAAAGTGACAGTAGTGGGAGACAAGTACAATTTGCATTGGAAGGGGAAAAAATGAATGGTAAATCAGAAAAGGGAGAGAGGGATATAGGATCAAGAAACGTAGATGGTGGATTTAGTTAATAATGTAGATAGTAATTACTGAGTGTAAAACTATTGACTTGCAATATTTCAAGAAATGATCTTTGACTTCACTTTTCTTTTGTTTTGTTTTTCTATTTAAAGTTCAGTCCTTTAACTGTTTGTTTCATGGGAAAATATAGTTCACAGTGTTGTTTGGTTGTGGGGAAGTTGGAGTTCCTGAGAAGTAGCCTACTTCCATAGAAGTTAAAAGTGTTTGGTTGGCATGATAAAATGGGGGAAATGGGACTTAAAGGAAGTTGGAGGGGAGTAGCTTAATCTCATGACCTAAAGGAAGTTAAATTCCTTGGAAGTGTAATTGAATGGAACTTGGTTTTGAACCAAGCAATATAGTAAAGAGTCCACAGCTAACCAATAGGAAAAGCAATAGTGGTGATACATTTGCAGAGTCATGGGAAGGAGTTATTTGTGAGGGATCAGCTGTTGTTTCATGCGGCAGGGCAAGAAGAGTAGGCAGACATATGCTGAGAAAAGTGTTTGTTTCTTTCTGTGCAGAAAACATTTCAGCCCTTGGTTAGTTTTCATTTATTTCAATTAAGTCTGGAATTCAAAATGAGTGCGTAATTGTTATAAAATTTCCAAATATAGGTGAATTAGAGATAAAGCTTCAAATAGTGTGAGAATGTAACAACACACAAAGGTTAGCGTACAGATGTACTAAAGGCCATCAGAATCATGGAAAAGCAGGGTTCTAGTTTTAAGATATCTAACAACCCACACAAAATTACTCGAGTACAACTCATAATTGCCAGGAAAATAGGAAAATAACACTAGAAATTGTGGTAAGGAAAAATTGATCTGAAGATGAATAAATTAATCCCTACAGTGTTTGATATTTGAACTTTCTGATTTCAGCTTTTCAATTAACCAATACAAAATAATGAATGATTACAAATGAGTGGGCATGTTAAAAGGCAATAATTAATTATAAGCAAAATCCCATAGCATAAGTAGACTTATATTCATCAAACAAACACCCATACTAAAGTATCCAGAGATTCATCTTAGACCAATTCAAAAAACACGAAATTTTTTAGGAATCAAAATTGTTCAATCTAGTGACGAAAATTTCCAAGATAGTGAATTGAAATCAGTAACACCCGCAACAAATTTTGTATCCCCTAAAAGGAAAGAAGGTGCCAACCAAATAAACAAAACTTACCAACCAAAAAATCCTACAGATTTATCCAAAAAGCCTACATATAGAACTGTACATGGTTGTAGAGCAGCAAATCAAGCTAGCCATACCAAGTCTTACACAATTCGTATAATTAGTTAAGAGCACAAAATTAACCAAATTAAAGTCGCAATAAGCACAATCGCATCACAAAAATAGATTAAGAATGAACAAACCTCGGAAGCAGCAAGGCGGTGGGCGAAATTCCGTGTAGAAAGTTCCCCGACCTCTCGTTGCCGAACATTCACCACAGCCTGATCAGGAAAAGGTCTAGCTCTCTTTGACATACCTCAGACTGAAGATGAATCAATACACAAATCAATTAAATTAAAAGACTCAAAATTCAAAGAGATAGAATCGAAAAGAAAAAGGTGGGTTCTGTTATGGAAGTCTCTGTAAGGAAGGAGAAGCCTCTGTTCTCAACATATGGCAAACATGTCATCACAATACAACTCCTTACT
Source organism: Croton setiger (assembly GCA_948099555.1). Taxonomy (NCBI): domain Eukaryota; kingdom Viridiplantae; phylum Streptophyta; class Magnoliopsida; order Malpighiales; family Euphorbiaceae; genus Croton; species Croton setiger. The sequence goes on from CANUEY010438212.1 coordinate 15,309, forward strand.
TTCGCTTCAGAGTGAAAAAGGCTAATCGTCAAAGTAGATTAGTTCAAATATTAGGGACGGAAGAGTAATTCTCCATTATAAATATAACTATTATTTTACCCTCGGGTTTCACAATAATGAATATATATTGATTTAGTAATAGGAAGAATAAAATTCAATCCATCTAAATTTTAATATAAATAGAAATCAATTAGATACTAATTTAAATTAGTCAATTAAAAAATATCAAACTGTTAATGTAGTGGTTTAGCTAATAGTTTATAAAAAATTTCAATTGTAACCATAATTGAACTACAAATGTGCGGATAACTGTAAACAGATTCACAATTTTGACTTTTTTTTCCAAAAAAAAATTATCAACGATTAAAAAATTGACTTTGAACATCATGATCATTGTTTAATTAAAGGGTAATATTTTATGAACCTAGTTCACAAATAAAACTTGCCTAAACTAAATCGTAGTCAAATCTTATATTCCCAATTTAAAGGAAGAACTCACACTCATCTCAAAAGTGAGAATAAAAACTCAGAGAACAATAAATACAAATTATAAAAACATAATATCTATAAAAAAAAAATGTTAGATTTGATATATTTTCTAAAGCAATAAGTAAAGTAACTATTGGAGGGGCTACCATTGGCTAAAGAAACTAACGACAACCCAAAAACAACAGACCAACATTTAAATTTAAAAGAGAAAGAAGTTGAGAAAAAGTAAAAAATTCTCTTGACATTAACTCCACAACTTTTCTTTCTTTCGTATATATTTTCGAAAAATTAATAATAATTTTCATTTTGGTGTTTTAATTCAATATCAATATTTGTTTCAGTAATATCTAATAATTTTTTTTCACTCTAATCTTATACAATAAAGTTTATCTGATATATTAAATAAACATAAGATATGAAACTTACTTTGAAAAATAAGAATTTAGTATCTTTTAAATAAGGTGAAAAAATTAGTAAGAATAAATAAATTAAGCAAAATTGATGAAACTAAATGAATTAAAAAAAATGCTATAAACTATTTTAAATTAGACATATCTTTTTGTAATCTCAAGATGACAATTACCAATGCAATTTCAAGTACAATTTAATAATGAATATGTTGATAAATATTGAAATTAAATTTATAATTAATAAAATAGAGAACAAATTATAGAAAAATTTAAAAATTGATTAAAAATTCAATTACTGACCAACAAGAAAAAATGAAAATAGAAGAAGTTTAAACGATTTTTTTATGTGCCTCTATAAATTAAGCTAATATAAATAAAATCTTGAATATGCTCTTATTAAATTTAACCGTAGAAGAATGAAGTAAACTCGTCAAAATATACTCTTAAACTTTTCATGTGACTAACAAAAAATAATGATTTTTTAATGTTTATAGAAAAGAAGGTTTGCTAAAAAACAATAAAAACAAATAATCAGAGATAATTAACAATTAGTGAAAAATTATAATAGAAAAACATATATAACACCTAATTATTTTTGCGTTTACATGAACCTTTTTATATATAGATTGTAATTTTATATTCTAATGTTATTAAAATTGAATATTTCCATTCTAATGTTATTAAAATTGAATATTAATGGAAATAGAATTAAAGTGTTATAATTAAAATAAAAAGAAGCCAATGACTATAATTATAATTGGACATTAATAGAAATAGAACCAAAATGTTATAATTTATAATTAATTGTTTTTAAACAGAAATCCTACTCATCAATTTTTTTTTTTTCAAACAATCTATTTCTAATTTTCTTTTTTTTAAACCAGTTTCCAATTAAAATGAAAGTCTCATCAAATGTGTATAAAATTATTTGTGTGAGTTTTTGTTAGTAATTAATTTTTTTAAAACAGATTAATAATTAATTTCAATTTTTAACATATGAAATGGATGGTAACTTCATGTGCATCAATGCATGTATATTTAAGAATAAAATTATTTTTTTCTTATTTTTATGATTATTGTGTTCAAATTTGAAATTTCCCTCTAACGTATTTCAAATTTAATATTTAATAAAATTTTAATTATGAATTTAATAATTAATATATTCATAAATTATATTTAATTAAAATGTCACTAATCCATACTTTTAATATAAATAGAATTGATTAACTAATAAATAATTAGAATTATCTTTTTGAAATATACATGTAAATAATTTCAAATATTTTTTAGAATAAATAAAAAATTATTTTATTTATAATGATTATTAATTTTGGCATCATTAAATGCACATTATGTCAAATAAATTAATAAATGTTATTTAATATGAATTCGTTAATTGTTTGGATACATACGATAATTAGCATAATTCAATGCTAAACTGTAACATAGCAATTATAATATTATGCCTATATTTTTGCTTAAAATTGAGATGTAATTAGTTTAAATTGTGAATTTTTTTCTATAATATAATATAACATAATTTTAATATTTAAAGTTAACCATTTTTATAAAAATTTTAAAAATGGTAATTAAATATATTTTTTTAAAATAATTATATCGAAAATTAGTTGAATACCTATAAATATTTATTTTTGAATAAACTACGTACAAATATTTAAATTAAGAAGTTTAACATTTTCTATAATCAATTTTATTAGAAGTTTATGAAATTATTTGCTACTGAATTGTTTCATAATTATTCAATTTAGAAAGACAAATGAATACAATAATATTGATTATGTTTGTTTTGTTGCTTAATAAAAAATAAAAAGCTATTCAAATCTTGTAAAATAATAATATTTAAAGAGAGAATGCAAGAAGAAAAATGGTTTAGGCTTAGGGACACGTTATAATTTTTTTTCTAATTATTTTTTTAACTAATACGTTTATTTAATTTTTTTATACTTTTAACCTTTTTTATATCTTTTGAACAATATATATTACCATAGAATTAAAAGGACAAAACTGTAATAGAAATCAACCAATAAAAAGATTAATAATAGTTATATATACTAACTCTATTTCTATATTTTTTAAAAAATTTAAATATTGAAAAAGAAAAAGGAAAGTTTTATTTTGTAAAAACAAATGCAATATCAAATTTCATATTTTTATTTATGTAATTCATTATAATTATAAGGGGTAATTATTTTTTGGTCCCTGAGTTTTGACCTAATAGACTCGGGGGTCCTTTTATTTTGGAAATTGTATCAACGGGTCCCTAACATCTTTAGCATGCTACACTACATAATAACCAACTACACGATAACATCTTTAGTGTGTTAGATTGACGTGATAATTGTGTAAGGCACAACCATTTACATTTTATTACTATAGCAATTATCTATTATTTCAATTAAGATGTTATTAAATAATTACATATTTATTTTTTTATCATCCTAGACAAGCCTGAAAGTTAGAAGAGAAAGTTTAACTTTTCCGAAAAATTAAAAAGAGTTTACAAAAAATTTAATGTTTATTTGGAGAAATTAACAAAAATTAGAAAACTCATACTTTTTATTTGGAGACATTAACAAAAATTAGAAAACTCATATTTCTAATTCAA
>CANUEY010439098.1:0-12172 GCA_948099555.1 Croton setiger
TATGATAAATAAATTGTGATATTTGTGGTTCCTGAGTCGGTATTGAAATCCGACCAGTTGAGTTATTTGATCTGATTATAGAGATATATATGCTGTTTTAACCAGTATTAATGCCTGGTCATATGATTATATGAAGCATGATGATAAGAAATGTATATTTTTATAATGCATTTCCACAGGACTTAATTATGGCCATTGTGATTATCGTAGCCAGTGTTTGCAGATTTCACGTGAGTAAACTACGGTTTTCTCTATGATTTGACGGAAAGGCCTACTGGTCCTATATGTTATAGAAAGACCTACGGGTCCTATATGATGCAGAATGATCTGGTGTATATTGCATAATAAAGGTTGATCTTCATATCCCTTTTAACCGATATTATATTCCGATCTTACAGGTTTGCTAGCCAACTATGGTTACTGATATGCCGTGAAATTCTCGGGGCAACACTTGGTCGATAAATCACAACTAAAGAAAAAGAAAAGACATGTCATTATGCATCTTATGAAATGGTTTTGTTTATACATGCTATAAATGACCTGATGTTGAACAGTCTTGATATGTTTTGATGATTTGCCCTATTTGTTAATTGATATTGTTTTATTTAACACTTGCTGAGTATGCGACTCACCCAAATTGCACAATGTGTTTTCAAGTCTGCTATTTGAGTGAAGTACTGAGACTTCACTGGTTTATGCTCAGGTCGGTACAGCTGAAGCCTAAGCATCTCTCCCTCCCACCACAATATCTGTATCTGCTGCATATAGTTTTTGTTTTATGCTATGTTTTGTATAGCATAATTACATGTTTGATATATGTATATTATTAACATGTTATGTTAATAGGTTTTTGGAATAAACAAGCTTAAATATATGTAAATATGAGTTTGTAATATGTTATGTATGAGTTTTGGTTATGCTTATGTTATATGTTAAGTTAATATTTGAAAGTGACTTAGGTTAATGTGAGAGATTAAAATGTTATAAAAAAAAATTGGCATGTTTTAGGATGTAAAGTATAAAAGAAGATGTTACAATAGTTACCGAAATCACCACAAACGGTGGACTGAAAGCAGAATAGTCGATTAATGGATGGTGGCCATGAGTCTGATTCCTAATATCTTTTCGAAAGCAAATTTGCTAGGAATTTTATCAGAATTAGTCATATTAATCAATCCAGCAATTCAGGTATCTGATTTGAATCATTTGATCCTACCATTTATTGATTTTTTTACCATTTATTGATATTATTCCTATATATGTATATTATAAGTATTTGAAAATGGAGTGAAAGTTTTATGATAGTTTCCCTGTTTTAATTGTTTTTGTGGTCTTATGGTTTTTAAAGAAAGAATCAAGAATATGTTTCGTAAGGTTGAAGTTTCAGTTTTATTATATGACACTAACGGTCCCATCTCTGAATGCCCAAAAGCTCTTTTAAGGTCAGATTATGTAGATGATAATGTAATTTAATTTTAATTTCAACAGTGCCCAACCGATTATCCACCTTCAGGCCACCGTTCGCGGTGGTTTGGGTAACTGGTATCTGCGCCCAGCTCATGGGCAACGCTTCCAGCAGTGAAGATCGGCGATGCGGCAGCCGGACGGCAGTTAAAGGCTGGCTGAGGATAGTTAGGTTGTATCTTCAAATTCGTGTTTCTATTTTCTGTATTTCATTTTTTTACTTTTTTTTTAAAATTAAAATTTTAAATTTTAAATTTAATCTATAAATTTATCGTTCAGTCCACCACAACCCAAAATAAAAAGAATAGGGAATTAGTTATACGGAAATTAGTTAAAAGTTAACCGGAAAAATAAAATTGTCTGACAGAAACAAAATACAAAAATAAAAAAAATATTTTAAAAAATATAAAGATAATAATATTGATTAAATAAAAATATAAGCACGAAATCATAATTTTTTAAAACATTTATCTATATATCTTTAGGTACTAAATAAAGAATATTTTCAAAAGAAAATAAAGTTTCAGAATATTAAATTTTTAATATATCATACTCATAAATAAAATATACATCCTACCACGTGATATCATATTTTAAAAGTTGAACATTCACATATTCAACATCACATTACTCGACCCAAAATGAAAAACATCAAGGCAACCAATTTCATTATCAACATCATCAACTTCACCAGGATAATCCTCCTCTTCTTCTCCAACTTCAAATGCACACTTCTCTCAAACTTGTATGTAAGCAAAACTTAAACTTAGACGGAAGGATTGATTTTTTTACCCTTAACATATTATCGGAAACTAAAAGACTACATTATGCAAATCTGAGAGACTAAATCACAAGTTCTAAAATTAAATACAAATAATCTTTTTTTTTTTTCAGAAATTTTATGAGCTCCCATTTGTAAAAGGAGTGTCACATGGCACCTAAACACACTCGCTCATACAGTTTTCAGTTTATTCAATGTCTGAAATTGAGGAGTCTGCTAGTCTCATGATTTAAGTCCCTAAAATGCCATGTGGGTTTCGATTATTTGATAGAATTTTCTTTTGCATTCCCAATCCAAAAGATGAAGCTATGATTAAGGTGAATGCAGCTTGGCAGCTTCTTGGTTTTCCTCTAAAAATTTATGATATTCCAAAAAAGAAGAAAGGAATCAATGGCCGAAAAAGAAGAGTATGATTAAAGCAAGAATGTACATTTAAAGAAAAGGCTGTTCACTGCAAAAAAATAAAGCAGCCCACTTTTTCTTTCATATGAAAAAGCAAAAGCAACAATTCAAGAAAGTTAGAATCTCATTAACAGTTAAAACTTAAAAGCACATGTAATAAGGAAGAAAATATAGAAGCTTTTTATAGGACTTGTCCAATTTCAATCTATTTTTCTAGAGAGAATAACAGGTCAATGCAGGTTTTAGACAGTGTTTATGCCAAAAAGGAGACCATGAAAAGGGCTTCAGACCCACCAACTCTAGGACCATCCCATTCTAAAAGTTCACAATTTTACAACAAAAGTTGCCTCATTTTTTCCCTCCTTTCTAACTTTTTGAATATGCTAGGCTAGGAAACAAATATGATATTTCACTGACAAAATGTATACACAATGAGTGAAAATTGTAAACTAACCAACTTAAGAAAAGAAGCTCTATAGTTTTCTACCAAAACTTGATTAGAAAAATTCAAAATCTAAATAGGGACCTGATGTGTCTGTGGCGCCCTTGCCATTTGGATTCAAGGATGACTTCAAAATGTGATTCAAGTCGAGTGTTTTTGGAATTTCAGGAGGATGAGTACTGCGAATGAGTGCCCAATTAATACTTTGAAAAAAAGGATGTTGTTTAATCTCTGTTGCACCTCGTTTGAATCCTAATCTCTTATGCGGATCCTTTACAAGTAGACCGCGAATTAAATCCTTGGCAGCAAAACTTACAGAAGAACCCTCAGGAAACATCAATGACTGACCTACAGCATTGAATAAAGTCTCTCGGTTTCCAGATCCTTTGAATGGTGTCCTGCCAACAAGTAACTCATACAAGAAGATACCAAATGTCCACCAATCCACAGCACTCCCATGCCCGTCCCCTCTTATTATCTCCGGAGCTAAATACTCGTGGGTACCAACAAATGACATGGACCGAGCTGTGGTTGGTTCTGCAATAAGTACAGGAAGTGAATTTGCATTTACAAAGCTTGCCTTTTCGGATTTCAGTTTTGCCGATTTGGGGTTGAAGAAGCGAGGTTTAAAGCAAGACGGTTGCAAGCAAGAAGGCTCTACACAAACTGGTAATTTGCAAGATGGATCAGTACATGCTGGCTGGATACAGTATGAACTCATCTTACATGATTGCTCAGTACTGGACTGAACAAGAGTAGGACTCACAAAGCATCTCAATGACAAATCAAAGTCTGAGAGCATAATATGCCCGTCATCCCTAACAAGTACATTTTCAGGCTTCAAGTCTCTATAAACAACACCCATCATGTGCAAATACTCAAGTGCAAGAAGCACTTCTGAAGCATAAAATCTGAGAAGAAAGAGATTAATGATTAGAAAGCAATTCCTAAATTTTTACTTCATAATACTTGGCTAAAAATACAAGCCATTTCAATGCAAATGACATCCAACAGAAAGTTAAATGTAAACCCAAGTAGCATTATTTAGGTAATTTTCAGGAGCTAAAATTCAATATTTGTACCTAATTAGTACTACCACCAAATAACAATGTCAAACTAGACCAGAATTCCAAAGAAAACAAAGATGTTTACAAAGTTAGTGGCTCACCTAGCTGCCTGCTCTGTAAAATGCTTGCCTGGCTGCCTCTGGCGTAGGGTATGAAGATCCCCACCACTGCAAAACTCCATTAACAAGCAAGAAAACTTCTCAGTCTCAAAATGGGAATAAAGGGTCGGTAAAAATGGATGATCTAACAAACCTAAAATCTCCCTTTCAGTTTGAGCTCTCAATAACTTTTTCCTTCCAGCTAACAATCCTTTATCCATCACTTTCATAGCAAACAAACAACCCATCCCTCTCAACTCAGCCAAATACACGCTCCCAATATCCCCACAACCCAATTTCTTCAATAACCTAAAATGGCCTAAACCCAAACCCGAATCCCCATCTCTAGCTTTAACATACTGTATTGCATCCCATCTAATATCATTTCCTTTATGGGGTTTTGAAGGGCAGAGAGACCTAAAACTACCCACATTTGAATCCGAACCCAAACCGTTCTTTTCAGTATCAATCTCTTTAGCATCACTGCCATCATCAATGCTTAAATTGGTACTAAGACTGTTATCAGACCCAGAAACAGCACTGCTAGTACTACACAAGCTAATGTGGGATAAACTAAGATCTTGAAAACTGGTTGTGATAGATTCAGAATCGGCATTATCAAGGTTTTTAGGCATGGTTAGTTAGGAGGAGGGAAATGCAGAGAAGGTAGATGAAGGCGTGAAAGAAAATGAAGTTAAAAAAAAAACACAGAAAAATGGAGATGGGGCAGTGACCGAGGTGGTCAAAGAGAGGGAGAGTAAGACGCGGGCTTAACACACACAAGCAGAGAGAAGTATTCAAATTTGAAAACGTGATTAGAGACCCAATAACTGTGAATTGGGTTTTGGGTTTTTTTTTTTTCCTTCTTTCTTTGTATTAGTTTTTTTTTTTTTTTTTTAATTATCTCCTTTTCTTTTGTCTATAAGCTGTAACATGTTCTTGGTTGCAGGGAGAGAGAGAGAGAGTGAGAATCCCAGTTCACAAGGAAGACAGAAGCCTTTCAGACATTTTGTTTTTGTTTTAAAAAGATTAAGTATAAATTAAAAAAAAAAAAAAGTTTCTAACATATAATATCAGTGGATGCCGTTAAGGCTTGTTTTTACTTGGAATGAAAAAAGGACAATCGATACAAAGAGCTTTCACATAAAATTGGAAAAAAAAATTAGATTTTTATTTAACTTTTTTAAATAAAAATAAACCCTCTAAAAAATAAATGATACAAATAGACCATTTTTAACTTTTTTTTTTAAATAAAAGTAGATCTCTTAACTTTTTGAAATAAAAATAAACTCTTAATTATATTAAATTTTTTTTAAAAAAAAACTCACTTTCATCTAAATAGATAGAGTGTATTAGACTTTTCATATTCTAATGTATTATAAATTAATGTTAATTCAAATATATTAAATAATTAAAAATTCAAACTATTAATTTAAAAAAATATTAAAATATATTAATGGAAGAATGAATATTTTATAAAAAAAATAATTTAAAAATTAATTATAATACAAAATTATTAAATAATACAATTAAATATCTAAAAACTCAAATACTTAAAGTATACTAAATAAATACTCAAAGTATGTTCGAAGTTATTTTGTAGAAAGTATGTTAATAACTTATTCAAATAATGTTCAGAATAAATAAAAAAAAAACAAAACACCAAAAATTAAAAGAAAAAAACACACACAATCATAACAAGACTTAAAAATTAATCAAATAAAATTCTAAATTCATAGCATGTCCAGAACTTGTTCAAAATATATATCAAAATGACAAACCAAGAATAGGAAATTGAAAAACCTATATACAAATGACTAATCTCTTCTCCTTTTCTTTTTAAAAATAAAAAATAAAATTATGTGACACCATAAAACAGAATACAAAAATTTGTTTAACACATGTTCAAAATTTATTCAGATGAGCATTAAAAGAATTTTAGCAAGACAAAAACACAACATTCATACAAATTATGATTATAAAATCAGTATTAAATACACACATTATTAAATCTTAGACCAAAATGCATATACACAAAGTGTTCAAAGAATATATTATTAATGTTCCAAGTAATATATAAACAATTATATATATACAAAAATACATTAACAAAATAATATTAAAATTGTTGGTGATAAAAGCAAAACACATACAAACTGTATAGATTAAAAATACACAGTCCACTAGAGTACCACCCATGACTACAGTTTTTTATTTTAAAGAAAGTTTATTTCAACACATATTCAAATTAAAAGTATGTTCAAAACATTAAAATTAGAATAACATGAGTAGCACAAGTAAATAATTTAATAAAATTAATTTAACCATTAAGAAACTCACAAGTAACATTTTTAATTTTAATTGTTAAAAAATGCAAACCTGCAAAAATATTTGTTCAAAATGTTCAAATTATTTAAAAAAAAAAAGGAAAAAGTTAATGATGTTGATTAGGTTCAACCATCCAAGAATAAGAATATAAATGTGAATGATGAGGCATCTCATTCCAAGAACAAGTCAGCCAACAGAAAGCCAAATACACTATTTTAGAGATACTGATGTCAAAAATAGTGGTCAACCAAAAAGAAATATTGTTATACTTATACATGCACTTTCATTGATTTTTTTCTGTAACTTTATTGTAATGTTGGGGTTTTATGAATTAAGGAAATGCCAAATAATAATAACAGTTTGGTTGAAGAACACAGTAGTTGAGTTGTAAACATCGGATAGCTTAATTAATTAGATTATTCCAAAATATAGAACTAATTTCTTCCAATTTCAATTTCAATTTGACACTAGATTAATTAGATAACTAATTCTTTTTATCATTTGAGGGAACAACTGAGATGAAAATACAAGCTTGCCTCACTCTGGTGAGCTACAACTGATTGGACAGGCTTAGTGACTGCATGAATTCTGAGATCCCATATTAACAAGTATTGATCATCCCCGACAGAACCAAATAAGTATCGTGTCTAAGATGCCATGCTACATCTTCTACAACGCCTTCATGAACCTATTTTAGCACAAATTTGAAAGAATTCTCATAATTTGGAAAACACACAACTAATGCATTCAATATTTGATTTCCCCAAAATTTTTGTTACAAATTGAAACAAAGTCGAGTCCTATTGAAATATTGTAAATAAACTAATTATTTTGTTGTATGATAGCTTCAATTTTCTCATGAATTTGATGAGAAAATCGAGAAAACAATAATTCATGTTTTTTGAAGTTGTGAAGTCTGGAAAGCAGACCTCAACTAAAATAGAACAATTGGCTTTAAACTCTATAGGTCGAAAATTGCAGGATTTTGAAATTTGAAATTTGATCTTCTCGAGTCTCAATACATTTTTCTAGGAAAACAAACAAAAAAGAGAGAAAGGCAAGTGAATTCAAACCTTCATTGAGGAGTTAGGACGAAGATAGAGTTGAGTCGCAAGCTTTGTTGATCTTCAACTTCATTTCGTAATTAAGATCTTGCAGCAGAAAAGGTAAAAACCCTAACTGGTTATTTGAATTTGAAAAGAGGACCTCACAAGTTGAGAATGTCAGAGAACAAAAAAGTTTTGATAGCAATCCAATTGAATTTGTTTGATCTAGTTGAATTTGAAGAATTCGGTTTCCAAAATAAAATGGGGGGTTTGCAAAATGGGAAAGTTAAAAAGAATAAAGTTTGAATTTTGACAAACAATAATTAATTTTATGATTTTGCAACTTCATATTGCAAAATTCTATTTAATTTTATAATTTCGCAATTTGAAGTTGTGAAATTGTAGCAGAATGTTAAATGGTCCGAACAAGAGTCTAGCTGATGCAACAATCTGCATCGATGCTCAGTCGTCTTTTAATTAGTTTATTGGTCGGGTATGCAAAGTTTATCAGGTGAATAGGAGGGTGATGCAACTACGTTTTATTTTGGTGTAGACAGAAGACAATGTGATTAGACATTACATCATTATACGAAACGACGAGACTGTCTCATTCTTATACTTTTATGCATTCAAATATCTAGAATTATACTGATAACATGCAAATCCAACTTGTTTTTATTGTTATATTTGTGTTGATTTCACGTTATTTGTGCTTAAAAGTGTGGTTTTAGTTGATTTATTACTTTTGCGCTAGGAAAGTTGGATTTGGTGTGAATGGAGCGAAAATGTGACACCCCGAACCCAAACCCTACATCAACCGACGTCATTTCACGCATTTTATGCATTTTCATTAAAATGCATCATGATTTAATTTGATTAATAAGTTAATTATGAATTATATGATTTATATTTGATAATAAATGATTTAAAAAAAAAAGAGAAACAAGTTGAGTTATAGGTTCGTTTGCCGTCGAAAGACACAAACGGAGCTAATTAGGGTTTTCGAACCCGCGCGATCAGAAAATGCTGAAATCGCATAAAATATGCACTTTTTGACTTTGGTATGTTTGGTTATGTTTTTGAATATGTTTTAAAGAGTTTTGGGACCAAAATTATACGACGATGTCGTACGGTTTCGGTTCCATGAAAAACGTCGAGCTTCGGAGTCGGTTTAGGGCACCGACCGAACGACGACTCGTTTTGGGATTTCGATTTCGACGAAACTTTAAACACATGTTATTTTAATTGTTTTAACCTTAAAACTCTACTGAAATCCAGATTTGATGGTATTTTGGCTAGGAATTAAAAGTGAGATTTTGAAGGGTTAGTGAGCAAACCCTAATGGAAGGGTTTAGTTCATTTAATCATATTTTAGCTTAATGACCAAGCTGGAGGTGTTAAGTGTGACATCTGGGGTTGTAAGCATGATGTATAGGATTAGTTTAAGGGGCTGGATGTGGTCATTTGGTGTAAAAACAGAAGCAAAAACGAAGAGAACAGAAAAGAGGGGAAAAACGAGAGAAAAGAGAAAGGGAAGAAAACAGAAAGGAAAAGGGAAAGGGAGAGCCAAATAATTACTTGGCTATGTTCTTTACAGTCCAGGGGAAGTGAGGAAAGGTTTGGATAGGTTAGAGGGCCGTCGGGTTGGCCGGAAAAAGGAGAGAACAGTAGGGTTTTAGAAACAGGGAATAATTGATAATAGTTGGGAAAAATGAAAGAGATGAGAGGAAATAACATGCATGAGATGTTTTAGATTGTTGGGAAGGGTTGTAGGAAGGTGTGGAGTAAGGTTTTTACGTCGGAAAATTAGCTGAGGGAGCAGATTTTGGCCGGAATAATCGTCGGGAAAAACAGAGGAGCTGCTGGAAAACAGCTTCTGTCGAGGGGAAGAAGAAGGTCCAAAACAGCACCCTAGGCGTGCGTTTTGGGACCAGCCACAAGCGCGAGGGAGCTGCTGCGGGCGAGATCAAAACGCACGCAGATTCTGCGTTTTGATCCCTGCGGGGCGCACGGGTGAAACGCACAGAGGGCTGCGTTTGAGGAAAATAGCTGTTTTGGTGCCTGGATTTCGGTATAACTTTATTTTAACCCCTGAACTTGATTTATTTATGCAATTTAGTCCTTCAAATTGATTTTTGCATAGTTTTCAATTTAGTCCAGCAATTTAAATTATGGAAAATTATGATTTAACCCCTGTAGTTACTGTTTTGTTGCAAAACAGCCCTCCTGGGCAGAAATGTGTAATTTTGGCAAATTGCATTTTAGTCCCTTAATTTTTAATAATTACACTTTTGACCCGGAAACTTTTATAAATTATGTTTTAGCTCTTCCAGCCTAATTTCGACGTCCTAAATCTGTTTTTGATGTCAGAAATTTATTTTTAAGGCTGAAAATCCAGATTTAAAGTGTTTAGCTAAAGAATTTAAATATGAAATTGGATTTGATTATTTATATGATTTATTTAAACTTGGAATTTGTTTTAATAATTATAATTGCTCTTAATTATAATTATTATATGGAAAATTGAGATTTATTATATGTTTAATTATGTTATAAAATAAGTTTGAAATTTGAAATTTGTGATTTATATTTAATTAAAGATAACACAGAGATTTAATAAGAAATCATGCATCATAGCATATATGGATTACCGAATTTGATTATTTGAACATCATTGCTATGTTATGCATTATAGGCGCATCGAGTTCTCGAGCGGCACGGGGTAAGGAACCTGAGAGCCACCCGAGCACACAGCAGTGAGGTAAGTACTAAGACCACTTACTTATATGTGTTTGATATGAATATTATGTTATTAAACATGTTATATAAAGATATAAAGCCTGGAAGTGATAACTGAACACCTATGAGGTATGATTTGTTATTATATAATTTTTGATATATTGTTTGGACCGGTATTGAAGCCCGGTCAATTGGTTATATGCGATATATGAATTGTCATGTTTGTGATTCCTGAGTCGGTACTGAAATCCGACCAGTTGAGTTATATGATCTGGAATAAATGATATATGTTATACCATGTTAATGCTACTGGTAATGCAATCCGGTTATGTGATTATATGATTATTACAAGTATGAGATTATATAAGCATGACAATATGATATATATGATTTTCAAGCATATGTCCATTGAACTTAATGAAGGCGGTTGTGATTGTCATCACCAATGTTACAGATTTCACATTTGAGAAACTACGGTTTGCTCTACGATTTGATGGAAAGGCCTAGTGGTCTAATATGTTATAGAAAGACCTACGGGTCCTATACAATGCAGAATGATCTGGTGGATACTGCATATTAAAAGGTTGATTTGCGGATTCCTTTTATGACCGACGATGTATTCCGGTCTTACAGGTTTGCTGGCCAGCTATGGTTACTGCTATGCCGTAAAATTCCCGGGGTAACATGTGGTTGATAAATCACAACCAATGAATAAGAAATGACATGTCATTATGTATTTACTATTATAGCATGATATATAATTGATATATGTGACCTGAAAATGAATGGTATTGATATGTTTGATAAATTTCCTTACTTGTTATATATGTTTTGTTTAGCACTTGCTGAGTTTTGCGACTCATACAAAACGCATATTTATGTTTTCAGGTCTGCTGTCTGAGTGAAGTACTGAAACTTCACTGGTCTATTGCTCAGATTGGTACAGCTGAAGTCTAGGTCTCTCTCTCTCACATCACATTATCTGTATCAGTTGCATATAGAGTTTTGTTTAATGCTATTCTTGTATAGCATTACTTTTCTGGTTTGGCATGTATATATATATGTTTATTATGTTTGGGATAATAAGGCATAGTGATATGTAAATAATAATTATAGTTAAGTATGTTTGATGTTTGGTTTATGTTTGTTATATGTTGGTTTATAATGTTGTGGTATAGTTTAACATGGTAATTAAAATGGTGATATAAGTTTAAAAAAAAAAATTATGACATGTTTTATAACGTAAGGTATAAGAGAGGACGTTACAGAAAATGAGCAAAACTGAAGCGTTTTGGAGAAAGATTGAAGCTGATAAATTTTTCGGGATGCAAAGAATAAGGCAATCCAATCTTTAGCCGTGAGCGAGATTAAGCGGAAAATGAGAGGCGCAATTTATTTTAAAAGGACTGCTGGCCCGAAACATCTCAAGGGTTCTTTCTGCTCGTTTTAAAGCCTGGAAGACCGATTTATTATCAATTTTAGTGGGTCCTATTATTATTGTAGTTGACCCTACTTTTTGGGATGTATTTAAGTCAGTTTTAGGGCTTTCTGTACACAGTTTTCACCATCACAAATAGGGTTACAGGATTGACACTTTGGAACAGCTAATTTCACAATCTTTTTCATCTCTTTCTTCTTCATCATGTTTTCTGTCACAGCCATGTGTGGCTAATTCCCTTTGTTCAGTTAAGGCTTAAACCAAGGTAGAAGTTTGATTTCGATTGTGAGATTATTGAACTTAATTGAATTTCTTAATCTATATTGCATTTATATTCTTTCTGTTATTTATTGGGAAAATATATCCT
>CANUEY010439279.1:0-17589 GCA_948099555.1 Croton setiger
ATTATAGATTATAATATAAAAAAACATCTTAGCTATATATATATATATATATATATATATATATATATATATATATATATATATATATATATATATCACTCTTTTGAAGTGAAAACTCAATATACTCTAACAAACTGCCAAAGAGACTTAGAAAAGCACTATCAATTAATTTGTAAAGAAACAGAATTTACCAGTTGTACGCGTCCTTTCATAGGAATACGCAAACGATTCCTGATAGTTTGTGAATCATCATTACTTAGGACTCTTTTCAATTTTTGGCATCTGTTCTTGTTGGATGAATTTCCTGCAAGATCTATGGAAGCATAATAGAGTAAATAACAATCTCCATCAACACTGGTCACTGAAAAAGGAAGCTTCTGTGATTGTGGTGAAAAATTCCCTCCAGAAATGCTCAACACAGCTAGGAAACCATCTATTCTCTACAAACAAAGCAGGCCCATGAAAGCAGGAATTAAGATATAAAAACTAAGAAGGAAAATAAGGTCTTAATTAAGCATCAATTAGCAGAATCAAGATAGCATCACATCACATCTAACCTGAGTGAGTTTTCCCGAAAAGAACCGCCCAGACAACAGTGATTCCTCAAATGAACCAACTAAAGACCTACGAACAGGAAGGCTACCCAAACCCCTAAAGAATCTTGCTCTTGGGGAAGGAGCTAATTCTTGAAAAAAAGACCAGCTATCAGTAGCTCCTTCAGGAGACGATGGATGGTAATCTTTCTGGAAGAGATCAATATCTTCCAACGATCTGGTTGTGATTTTAAAATCTGCTTCTTCCGGACCAAAGATGATGCCAGAATTATGTTTGTCAAGTGACTGTTCTATCCTTTCAAAATGTGAGCAGCAATTCTCTACATGGCTCTTGAAACCTTTGAAACCTCCTCCAGCTCTTAGTCTTTCAGAAAACTTAGGTCCCAAAGGAGACAATGATAGAGGAGGTGAAATTGCTTTTTTGGGAGACAAGGATATCGCTTTACTTCCGGATCTTCCTTCATACAATTCTTTGAAATTATCAGGCCTGAGGGAGCATAGACAAGCATAATTATTGTCTAGGTCCCTGTTCTCCAGTAAAGGGCCATCGGTGAGACAAACAGATGGAGCAGATGGTCTTTTGTTGTCATCATATGAAATGTTTCTTTTATCCAAGTAACTGGACAAGGACCAAGATGATGTGGTGAAACTGATATTGCTACCTACATTTGCTTTCTTATAATCATGAAGTGCAGAAACATTTAACTTATTGGTTAAAGCAACAGAATTCATCTGAGAAGTGCGGCCACCAATGTCCAGATGATCACCACCAAATTGTTCGGTAGAAAGCATGCCATTTAAAGGTGACAATAATCTTTTCCTGACAAGGGTTCCACTCAGCACAGTTTGATTCATTGTAAGACCAGGTACAGAGGACGACTGAAGATGATCAGCTGTAAATCCATCCAGTCCATTACACAAAGAATTTGTTCCACGCGCTTCAAACCCAACGATTCTAGAAGCAGGGTTCTGGACATTCCTTCCACTTCTAGTAACTATTTGACTGACTTTATCAGCAGAACCAGTTATCAACCCACGAACATCAGAAGTACCATCTACTTCCTTTCCAAATCCTGAGGAGCTGTCTCGAAATTTTGAAAGCTCAAAGCCCGTTTTCCTCTGAAAATCCCCCAAAGAATAACTTACAGTAGCCTCTACTGTTTGACTTTTATTTGCTGGATGCAATTCATCCAAATCACAGGTGCTTGCACCAGCAAATCGTGGCGGGCTTTGCAAAAATGAGCCCAAAGATTCTGCTGGATCTTCATTATTGTCATCAGTACAGGAAATTTGCGGCAAGCCCATGGCATGAATTTGTAGACACAATATTTCTGACTTGTAGAGCTCAATAAACTATCTGCTTCTCGTTTTCATTCTAAGTTAAAATTCCCTAATGCAAGTTCATTTTCCTAAAGGAAACAATAAGTTTTCTATCATCTAATGGAAACAAAGTCCAGGCCTACTAATCCGAATCTGATTGAATAAAATGAAAACCAAGAGGCTTCACAGTTTAAGATATTACCAGAATGCAAGCAAATCTTGAAAAATCAATTTCCTAACCTACAGAGAAGCCAACACTATGTATCCACCAAAGGAATCCACATGTCAACTACAAGTCCTCTATGAGATTGCATAGAGAAAGACGAACATATACAAATTATCCAACAATGATGTATAGCGCAGATTTTCTGACCTCCAAACCAGCAAACTATGAAGCACCTAGAATTCATGGTAGCTAACAGAATATATGCAAGAGCCTGAATATAAACAAAAAAATAAATAATTAAACAAAAACATTATTAGTACTACAAGCTTGAGACAGAAAAATTATAAAGCATTAGATAGCTTTCTATTTCGAATCAGAACTTCCTTCTACTTGAATTGAAAATTTGACACTAATGGGCACCAGTAATTTCCAGGACTTTTCTTTTTTTTTTTAGCTCAATAACAAAAGAATTAGATGATAAAACTTGAATTACAATATGCGAGAAATGACCAAATCAAAACTGCAAGTAAACTATCCAGGAATACAGAATGCAAGATAATTTAATCTTTCAATGGCTAAAAAATAAATAAATAGAAGATGTCAAGCAAGAGAATACTTCCAAACACTCTCACCCTTCAATCTAACACATTCTAAACGGCATATATTAAAAAATATCAAGAAAAGCACCTCAAAATGAAAACAAAGAACAATGTACAATCTCCCATAAAACAAAAAATAGAGCACCCTGACATTATCACATAGAGAGCTAAATTCACAGAGCAAACAGAAATTACAAGTATAGAAATCAGATTCCTTCAACCCATCAAAAACAACGAAAAGAAAAGGCTTACAGAAGCTAGAAAAAGCTTGCTTCTACGGCACACATTCACCACATTCTTGAGTCATCAATCACGCACAAGAAACAACATTCAATTATTTATTTATTCCTTTTCAGAAGCTGAGACCAAGCCCAATTATGTAATATATTATCTTTCAAGAACAAATTAATCACAGCCACAAGGAACCAAAGTTCGATTATCTTCTCAGATTATTCAATTAATAAGTAAACAAGCAAAAAAAGAGAAAAAATATTTTAATATGATCGATGAGCGCACCAATTAAGCATGTGATCAAAGACACCGATAGAGAAGACATTTCAATGCTGATCTGCCATCAATTTCAATCAATTCCCGAATCATAAGATCACCAGATAAGAATGAGAAGCTTAAAATCTTTGGAAGAGAAAAAGAAAACTAATTGAAAATGAAAAAGGGGAAAGTATTATATATGTTTCTTTTTCTAGGTCTGCTTAGGGAAAAAAAGAGGGTGGGTGTGAGTTTCTAGAAGTAACAGAGAAAAAAGATTAATAGAGAACCATCGGCCATGTTCAAGTCCATCCTTCTTTTGTTTATAATCCCAAAACAAAATACAAGCCTCGTCGTCACCCACCATTTTTTTTTTTTTTTTCTATCTTATTTAATTTTTTCCCTCAATATAATTTTTAGTTGTGGAGGGCAAAATGAATTCCAAATTTGAATATACGAATCGAGCCGAATTTTAAACTTATCCAGCCAAACTTTAAAAATTTTAATGAGATTCGTGTTTGATGAATCCAAAAATGGATTTTGAATTCGACTCATTAAAAAATAATAAAATTCGAGTTTGATTCGAGTCAATTTTATTCCAATATAATATGTTAAAAATATTAATATTTATATGCATAATTAGAATTTTCAACAAATTATAGGATAACAAGTCAATTCGTAAGTCCAATTCGAATTCAGTTCGTTTATTTTTTGCCATCCAAAATTCGAGTAGTATTCAACTCATTTATTATTCGAGTTCAAAAGATGAACTTTTTTTTCGACTCATATATATTTTGAGTCGAATTAAATGAATGGCTACCAAACTGAGTTTAAATAGTTTACAAACAGTTTAAGTTATTTATAGCATTAGTTCTAAAGTTAAAAATTTGAAGTCCCATCTTTTTGGATTGTGAGATTAGCAAAACTCAAATCAAGTAAGAAGTAAAAGATATAAGATATAACAATCCAATGTAACTCTCTAAAAACACTCACCTATCATTGTGGAAACCCCATAAACAACCGACAAAACCAAATAGATTATTTGCCAACAACTCACAAGCAAGGAGATGGATGAGAAGAATTGAAAAGGAGGACTTGATGCCACTTGGAAATATGCTAATGACAAAAAATAAAAAAGGACAAGGAAATGCGTTGATATTAAGTGTTTTAGTAGAATAATGAGTTTAAAGGTGTTTTGTTAGCATAGTAACATTAGCAAGTTTTTAGCTTTTTCTCTTGCTACATTTATGACCTGGCTAGGAAATTCTATTGTTGGGAGGTGTTTAAGAGAGTTAAGAAGGAAGAAGAAGGTAGTCGTTGTGTTGCGTTGATGGTTAAGTGATACGGTGCGTTTCGGCGAAAGAATTTAAAGACAAAAATAAGAGTTGTCTTTCTGTTACTCTCCTTCATCAATCATGGTTCATCAGTGATATGTCTTTCACTTTTTCTAGAAGCTATGTATATAATTTAGATTTTAACTGTCTTTGCTGAATATTCAAAGAGTTCATTTTGTTCTTCATCTTGTTAATCTCCTAATTTTATCATGTAACTCTTGTGATTTCTTCCATTTTATAGATGATTTTGATGAACTTTATTTCTTTTCTTCCTTTTCAATTCTGAAATATTCTCTCTCTAGATTCAATACTTTGTTAATTCCTTCAACTTTGTTTCTGAGATTTAATTTGGGATCCTTTTGTATAGATCCATTTTTTATTCATACTACTTAATTTCATAATTTTTCAACTGAAAATTTTTACATTTGAAGGATTCCTTGATGGCACCATTCCAGAACCTCCCCCAAGAGATGAAATAAGGAAGACATGGGAAAGATGCAATGTAAATGTACTTTCCTAGATCAGACATGCTGTTTCTGATTCTTTAGCACATAGCATATTATGGATTGACAGAGCTGTAGATGCATGGAATGATTTGCCAGACAGATTTTCTCAAGCAGATCAACATAGAATTTCTGATTTGCTTGAAGAAATTGTTGTTCACCAGCAAAGACACCTGGATGTATCAACATGCTTCACACAGATTAAGATACTATAGGATGAACTCTTGATCCTAAGATCTCTTCCCACTTGTGTATGCAGAACTGCATGTAGATATGGAGCTATTAACAGAATAAAGGTGTTAGTGTCACAAATTGAATTTTAGGTTCAATTCAATTGCATTGGGTCTAATTTAATTGTTAGATTCAATTATAGTTGGATTTACATGTAATTGAGTTCAATTGTAATTGGATTAGCTAAATGTTGTCTTTGGACTTTGAGTATTTGGATGTTGGGACTTTGGAGAAATTGGAGTATGATAAGTTAAAATTTAGTCAAATGGAAGACTCTGAATGATTTCCAGGGGTAATTAGCTGCAGTTAGGAAATCAGAGTGCATAAACGAAATAAAAGTGGAACGTGGAAAGTGGAGCTCTGGAAGTGTCTTAGTGGAAAAGCTTTGGAGGGAAAATTTACGTAAGCCTCTCTGAATTCTTCTCTTCTAGGTTTTCCTTGCCTATATCACCATAGAAAAAATGGCCCGATGTTGAAGGTAGATCGTCTCACTGTCGGTACTATCATCTGATGGTACGTACTCTTCATCACTGCTAGAACCACTCCACGCAAAAATTTCCTCCTCATCCTCTTCTCCAATCTTCTCATTTTCCCATTTAGTTGGACTATAAACTGCTAAATTTACATCCTCATTTGCCTGTTCTGTATATCTCAGGTTGATACTCTCATGTGCACCGTCGCTTGTTTTCCCTACAACAAATGGTTCAGAAACAGTAGCAATTGAACAACGACAATTTGTTCCGTTGCTATGTACAATTCCGGCCAGTTGAATGCATACAAGTATAAGAACAAAATAATCTCATCATCCTACATAATGATATAACGTTTGGCGCCATTGTATTCTGTTCACATTATAGTAAAATGCCGTCGTACCATGTTTCTATCCATCCGATAAACTCTGCATACCCGATCAATAAGTTGATCGAAAGACAACTATGCATTAATGCATATTGTTGCGTCAGTAACTGTAATTCAGACCAACTACGTCATTCACAAGTGAAAATACACTGCTCTAATATATATTTAACGGAAATGAAGCGGTGTATGTCATTTTCTACAACTGTAACAAAATCTAGACAGAAAATATTTTTGAACAGTAAAAAAAAAACACAAGCTCTCTTATAAAACTACAATTTTTTTTTAAATTACTATAGTTATTATGGTTTCGTCGGTGATTTTTACTGATATGAAGTTCGCATAATCGGTTTGAAAACTAATTTTCTAGTACATTTTGTCAACACTTGTACACGTGTCAGCAATTTATTCGTGTTTTTCAAAAAGTTAATTTCGTATAACTAGTATTCAAATTTATATGGTTCTGACACGTGTCCATTTTTTCAAATTTAAGAGCGCGCAGCTAATTCGTATATCTGTTCTGTGAAATTTTGAGTTTGCATAAAATGTATCCAAACTCTTAATTTTCAATTAAGAGTTCGGATAATAGTTATGCGAACTGACTATATTTGTTAACATTTCCCTCCAAATTTCGTCACTAGAGGTTTCTGTATAACTGTTTGAATTTGAGCACCCTTTTAGGAAACCACCCCATATCCATTGTCTTCACTTTGATGGCATTTTATTCATTTGAACTTGCCTCCAAATTTCGTCACTAGAGGTTTATAATTGAAAATTTCCCGTTTCCTCTGATCTGTCCCCCTCTCATCAATTTACTTTTCCTACCGCTTTTTTTTTTTTTTTTTTTCTTTCAGAAACGTCTGAATTGTATGAAGGAGAAGAGTTCACTCCTTTGAGAGAATTCAAAGTTCTAGATAATAGTATGATCAATCAAAACACTGAAATCACATTAGTTCAACAAGGCTATGCATATTGCTGATATTAAAAAAAAATGGCAAGGCTAAGCATAATGTAATCATCTGAATTTCCAATTCATGTTCCTTTAAAACACAGCTTAATAATGCTCTTGTCAATTAAAGCTTATAATCTTGATCCATCTTAAAATGCTCTTGTTATTGAAGTAAATCAACATCTGCTGTTACTGGTAAATATCACAAAAATTGTAATTACAATACTTAGCACATAAACAACAATATTGGTGAACTTACACAAGGTAATTACACGTGTAATAAGAACCTGCTATTGCTTACTAAAAGGGTTTTGCAGCTTGTTCCAACATCTTCTTTACTCTTGTCAGTCTTTCTATCTCCTTGAGAACCTGGAAACGTCCAAACAGATAAAGAAGAAATCCCCATTTTTATCTAAACGACGACTTCTTGCTGTAAACATTTATAATTTTTTACCTCCAATGTCATATCTTCAGTCGTCACCGAATCCAGCTCCTCGTAGCCTAATTTTCCAGCAACTTCTGCTTAAAACAGGATACGGTTAGGAATTTTATAATAAAAGAAAAACATAATTGTTCCATCACAAGCTAGGTAAATTGAATATGTACTTTGCAGGGAAATTGTGGCATCACTCGTTGCATATCCTCCTTTCATTTCTTCATATGTAGAAATTAACTGAGTTAATACCTGGTTATCGTCCGATAGAAACAAAAATTGGATTAGCTTTAGCTCAGTGTCGTAAAACGTATTAAGTCAGTACAATCTAAAATATTAAACAGGGAAGATTAAGGAAGGTAAGTAGCAAACAGATCAATAGAAAAAAACCTCTGAATGAGATCCAGAGTCTATTTCTGATTCAGTAACTTGGCTCCTAGCAATAATTTCCAATGGTACATCTATCCATAGTGAAATTCCATGCCTCAAAAGTGCCCTATGTGATTGTAAGGAAGTGAAGATTTCAACAAAAAAAAAGAAAAAATTATCTAAATAAATAAATGTAATATTCACGAGCATAGAGGCAGAGAATTCACACACTAGTGCAATCATTGTTCATGTTCATACAGGTTAGTGGAACTCTGAACAGCGCCATCTCCAGCACATACAACCAGCCGACCCATGGATGATAACTGCTTCAATACTTCTGTCTGTAGTAAAATAAAATTCCAAAATAAGATGATAAACTATCCAATCGTTAAAGAATATATACACGACAGCGTAGCTATAGCCCTGAGGCTTTGTAGAACTCATGCAGGCTTTAATCACAGATTGAAATTCAATCACTACCAAGCAACAGAATACACACATAGTTGGTCTTAAGAGTTGTTTAAGGCAGAAAGTTGCCATGAGCCACGTCTGTTGGAGTGGAGAGCTAAAATGGATTCTCAAAAGAGAAACGTAAAACAGAGTATCTAAAAGAGAAGAAACTGTTTTACTAAAACTCAGATAGAATTCTGAAATTACAATGAGTTTCTCTCCTAAACTCTCACTCTAGAACTATGAGGTGTCTCCTCTCTAGAATTCTCTACCACAAGCTTATATTTTAAGAAAGCAAAAATCTAAACACACGTGTTAAGCTCCAACGTCTAACCTTTGGACTCCTAGAATTAGGACTAATTAAGTTGAATCCAAAACGCTTAATTGCTTCTTTAGGTTTTTTAAGATACTTGGATGTAGAATGGATTATCTTTTAACGACAAATTAATAAAATCCATGCATTGCATAAGGTTTAAGTTCTTCCAGAAGATAATAATGAAATGGGACAAATAGAAATCACCTCAGATTCGCGAAATGCCTTCTCATCAGTTTCCCTAAAAGTTTTGGCAGCAGAGGCACCGCCTGCTGCTTCCTCTACTAAACTATCACTGGAAGCAAATGACAGTAAAATTAAAGCTTAGAAAGCTAAGGAAGTTACATTTAACAAAAATGCTATACCTGTCAAAATAATAATATCGTAATGAATCCGCCAGAAGTTTTCCCAAATTTGTTTTAACAGAACTCCTCATTCCTTATAACATGGAAAGAATATTGTCAAAACCCCAGAAGTATATATACATATATATGCAAGCAAAGCACACTAACTCAGAATTGAATAAAACCAAAAAGCTAATCAATATATGTTGTTAAATGGAAACAGTGTAATGCTTACCCACAAGAAATATTGAAGTTCCTTTGAGTTCTGCGGAGATATCTGCAGCTCTTTTCTAAAATAAAACTGAATAAGCTTGCAATTCTAACTAAATGAAGTAAATAAAAAAAAAAAAAAAAGGTTAACATATGTATATACCTTCACTTCCAGAGAAGGGTCGAGAACAGCAAGCTTCGTTGCTGCACACAAACAACACATAACCATTAAAATAAACCCTATTGATTGGAAAGCAATAGAGAAGCAAATTAAGTAACCGAAAGGAGGAACTGACCAGTAGTGGTGGTTTCTTCGGGGAGCGAGAAAGCGGTAGTGGTGGTGGTAAGAGAATTTTTAGGGAATGAAGTGAGAAATGAAGATCCATGAAATTGAGGGTCGTGTTTGATAAAATTTGGGCAGAAGTGTGAGAATTGGGGACGAATGCTAATGAACCGGGTGGGTAACTGGAAATTTGGAAAGATTGTGGACTGAATTGGGCGAGGAGGCGGTGTTGCGGCAGCTGCAACGGTGGTTGCTGTCGTTAACTCCATCGCTGAGTTAGTTATCTGTTTCTTTCTCTGATGGTCTGATGTCCAGTAGTTGCAAAAGCAGTGATATTTTTAAATTTTTGGACAAACCACGGACTTTTCAGCTATTGCCGATAAATCCCTAATTTAAACTTTTCTTTTCTAAAACACCACAATTTATCATTTACTAACCAATTACACCCTCAAGAAAAATCTATTAAGGTTGTAGGCTTAGTAAAACTAGTTGTAGCGATTGTAAATGTATGTACATGGTGGGTTCCAGGTGGTGTGGCCTCTAGTTTCTTCCCAATTTTAAACAAATTATAATTTGTTAATTACCAAATTTAAGATGCTCTATTAGAGAAAATGAACATGGCAAAGGCAAATTAACCATTTAATGAAAAATGTATAGTTGTTTGTCTACGCCTCATGGACTGATGACAACAGGGGGCAATTTCATCATGTCACAATACCTATTTTTATATATATTTTTTCAATTTTGATATTATATGTGAAATATTATTTATATCATATGCATTCTACACGTTTTATAATACTATTGTCATTTAGAAGTATTTATTATGTTCCATTTATTGGTATATAAGTTGTAATCAGATTAGAGCCTACAATTTGATAAATTATTTCAATTTCATCTAAATTTTGAAATTGAAGTGCTATTGAAGATAAATTTGCAAATTAAGATGAAATTGACACAAAATTAATTTTGGAGATAAATAGAACTATTCAAAGGTCGGGGTGAAATTAATATTTTGACAAAAAAAAAAAACCCTAAAAAGATGAATCCTTTTTGTCCAAGTCTAAACACGTATGAATCTCAATTATTTCTTTTCAAGTGACATAAATTCCAATAAAACATCAGATGTGCATGCATGGAAATTCAAACAAAAAGTATAATTTTATTATGTATTAATCAAACTTAATTCATTTAAAGTGCTATCTGGAATTGAAAATTCCAAGCCAAAAGACATTGGTCTTCCTTGCTCGTTTTAATCATTTATCACATTAGTGTAGACTCCCCAGTTTAACATTAAAAATAAAGTTTAATCGAAGTTCTCATAAATAGGGAAAACTTTCCAAATGCAAATACACAACAAAATCAAGAAAAGAACAAAAAGAAAGGAGAATCTAATTATAACTACAATTATGGAAGCTCACACAGTTAATGCTTCTGCCAGGCATTTCAATGAGAGACTAATATTTTATTCTAGTGACTATCACAATGTAACAAACACAATCCTTGCTTGATTAGTGATCCTCTAGTGGGAGAAAGTCAAACAAACAAAAAAAACAAAATTTCTCAATGGGTAATATACAAGACGTGTAAATAATGCACAATTATGTGGGAGCTTAGTTCTCATCATAATCAATCGCAGGATGAACAAAAATTGGATGAGAAACTAAACAATTCATAAACCATCTATTTACAATACCCACCTCGTACACAATGCGCGGCTCTAAAAGGAAAAGAATTTGTATTTAAAAAAAAAAAATCAGAGATTTACTAAATATTGCACTGTATCAGCTCCCACCTGCATTGAGGACGATACTCACAATCAGAACAAAAGTTGAGAAATTTTCACAGCTATCGTAAATAAAAAGCTTCCATATCAATCTAACAGTTCCTTTTAAACAATTTAGAAATTAAATTTCAAGATCCAAAATCCACCACCCAAAACATATTGAAGAATGACCTATCTGAAAATGGTTTCTTTTATCATCAAAGTGAAATTATGCTGAACTGATCATGTTGATGCTGCTATAAAACAAGCAACGAAAGCCATCACATAGAGGAAGATGACATATCAAACCAAAAGTAGGATGTCCATAGATTAAACACAGTGACAACCCAATTGTTGGCAGTCATAACACAGCTAATGCTATCTGCAAGAAGTGGCACAAGAGGGACAGCATGTTCAATAAGTTCGCATCAGTAGGCTTCGTAAAGAGGGTTTAAGATTGAGGCAGTTGTACAAAGGATGAAGAATGTCCATAACTTAAGGTGTAAATCAAAATCCCCCCCTTTTTTTTTCTCTTTTTCAAAATAAGAAGACTGAACTCAGTGATCTAAATGCAATTCTTAACAGAAATGTAAGTCAAGGTACATATGAAGGGGCTAATTTGACTCCTAGTTGCATGAGAACTGAAGATAGTTACCTCTAATTTGACCAGAATGATGAACTAATTCAGATATGGTAGATGCTTGTCTGATATTTGCGAGGGAAATGGGTGTCAATGGTGGAGAATCCACTTCTTCAGCTTTATCTGGGATAGGCAGCGACTCCACAGACTTGGAAACATGTACCGTCACTCCTCTCTGACTACTGGATGGTATTGAGAAACTCCGCGAAACAACCAAAGGTGGAATAGGCAGAGGCGAAGCATAATTTGTAGCTGTTGACGGATTCTTGTTTGTTCCAGAATGTTCAGGATTTCTGATCAAGGGAGCAGAATGACCAATTGATGAAAATGATTTAGCTGGTTTGGAGGTCAAATTACCCGGTGGCCTAGGAAGCTCATGAAGCTCACTTATTCTGGGCGAAGATGCAAGGGGAGGTGAAGCAGTTGGGGACACCTTTGGAGACATACTCTGAGGAATCATTACACGTGAAAGTGTACCAGACACTTGTTGGGTAGTTTCATTAGAGATGGGACCACTGGAAGATAAAGCAGGCTTTGCTAACCATGGCTTACTAGTTATTGGACCAGAGAAAGATTGTCTTTTAATTTTTTTGTTATCAGATGCACTAAATGCATCAATCTGCGGTAGCGAAGTTCCTTCCACTAAAGGAAGGGGCAATTGGATGGGGGAACTGATACTATTACTTTCTTTATGCACTGCACGTGTTTTTAAGACAGTGAACTCTGACAATTGACTATCACCCAGATCTTTCTCAGGCTTCTTCTGTTCCAATGGGGAAGAATGCCAAATATTATGGGTGCGGGCACTGCCATCAGTTGGCTTGGTATAGGCATTTGAACCACTTGCCTTTGAAGAGATTGCAGTCCTCGCATCATCAGGAGTGGGCAGCACATATGTGTTGGATTTCCTCCCTGCTGCTGATTGCATTTGTCTTATTCTTTCAATTGGATCAGGCTTTCTTTCAGGAAATATTGGTGCTGAATGGCTTCCCGGTCGAGGCTCTCTGAGCGACACCTGAATGCTCCCTTGGTTTTTATCAGCATAGAACTGCAGCCAGATAAAAAAATTCTATAGTCAAATTCAAGGGACAGCAATTTTTTTTTTTTTTAAGATAATTGTCATGAAAATCCTACATCAAGAAATTTCAGAAATTGAGCCCAAAAACGCCCAGTCTCCTACATGAGCAGTGATTATCAATGCCGTTAAGTATAAGAAGTGTGCTATTCTCCAAAGCTTAGCAACAATAATAATTCTAATAAAATTACAAGGTTCATAATACTAATCAAAAGGAAAGCAAAACCATACCTCAGAATTTTCTGCCATTGAAGCTTGGGTAAATGAAAGGTCCACATCATCCACCTGGAGAATAACCCGCATATTCAGACAAACCAAGTTGGAACAAATGTATGAAATAAATCAAAATATCCATGCTCCACACTAATCATAATTTCTTTTAACAATAAAACTTCTCTAAGTATGATTCCATCATGAATGATGAGAATCTCTTGAAAGGGATACACTTTGTAAAATATACCTCATACAACATAAGAACAGCTGCTACTTCAAATAAGTAGTCAACCCCTTCATATTTTCCTATAAATTAAGTAAATTTTGAGAAGAGCATGCTATGTAATGCAAGTTATATTTTCATTAAAATAGTGGACATGGACCTAAGTATAAATTCGCATAATCAAGAACATGATTGTAAGCCCCATTTTACTTCAAGTGAAACACCAATTCCCAACTGTGACCCTAGTAACAAGTTCCATGAGAGAACCGAACTGGTGGTTCCATTAACTAAATATCAATCTCAAACTAACATATTATATGTATTCATTTAGCAATATAAACCTGTTGTATGAAAATAAAATTGGAAATCATAACAGAAAAAAATAATACTTCGATAAACCTTTATTTTAGATTATATTTTCTAATAGAAGGTGAAAAAACCAAACAGCATAAAACAACAAGAGGACTTTTCTTATCAGTGTGCAAATATACATCAATTTTGGGCCTTCACAATCATTTCAATTAAAAGCACCAGATGTCCTTAATATGCACTGACTAAATACAGAAGGCAAACAACCCATTTACAGAGTAGAGCTACCAGATTATGCATGACTACAGATAACTTTAGTCTCCTTTTATTTTAATTATTGGAATTATATGAAAGAGATTTTGAAAATTGTGTAATTTCCTAGTTTGAAAGATAGTATAGGATCCTTATCATTTGAGAAGATCTAATATTTTGCCTATGTAGAGAACCCAAATGTGCCATATAGTTTAGGTCATTGCATAAAAATAACCTACAAGGCTCTTACATAAATAATTTTCAATTGAGTTAGACAATATTTTATCAAAAGTTCACAATTTTCACAATTATGCCCTCTCAACATTTTGGAGGATTTCTTATGGTTTTGCATGCTGTTAGATTCATGGACCAGCTGGCTTTAGCTGTCCATGACTACTGCCACGTGGAATGTCTATCATGGGTTTGACATTGCCAAAATCAGATCATACAGTATCTACTTGTTCTACAATATCAATGTGTTTGTAATTCTACCATCTCTATTTATTCGTTCTATCCATTGTTTCCTACTACAATCATCCATTTATCCACTGTATTCTATAACTCTGATCATCTTACAGTTGCATGGTGTCTTGTAGATGTCAAGTGTCAACATCATTGCTCCAAACCAATCCTAACCTATATGCAAAGCTCAAGAATAACTAGAGAAGGGCATATATCGATAGTCAGATCCAGTAGCACCCTTGATCCATATAGATTCATGGATTACTAATTAAAGAGCAAGTTCATCCATCTACACGTTCCATTTACCTTAACAACAGGATACACGATCAATTTATAACACTGAGACTACAGATATGGGTGGCTGCATGCTTAACAAAAAAAGAGAGGAACTCTGGCAAGGAAAATTTTTATGATCGGTATATTATTCTTGATTATCAACATCAACCAGTGGATACTTAGCCGCCACATGGACATCCAACCCAAGATGATACACCAATCTTATTCTTTTATTCAAAACAGGAATGCAACAATATAGATTATCTGTACCCATATGTATAATTGAAAGGATGGCAGCTGATTCCATTTTGCAGACAGTGCATACGCAACTTTGAATGGCATATCAGAAGAGGGAAAAAAAATCACAGGGTGTTACCCCAAATATGTTTAGCACAGAAAATTATAAATAAGCTAAGCAACACAATCATCTCATAAACTTAACATGTTTTGAAGTATTGTCAAATCCTCACCTCCATTGAATTCCTCGAGGCAGAAACAACATCATGGCCCTGTTTATTTGTTCTGTAGTCAAAACTTAGCTCCCTCCCTTCATTTGTATCATCACCATTCTCATCATCTTCACCATCTTCCCTAACATCATCTTCAAGTCCACAAAACTGGTAATCAATATGTTGCTGCTCTGTCACAATTTTAACATGTTGATCAACTTCCTCGAGTGATTTAAGTCCCTTCCGAAAGAAATTCAACTGCATTTGAAAAAAAATTAGCATATTACGCCCAATTTAATAGAAGAATCAAAGAACTTAAAAACCTCTATGGAATGTAAAGAAACCTGAGCTGCATGATGACGGGCTGCCTGTGTTAGAAGACTTCGAGACTGGCCCTGTTTCAGAGATTTCAACCGAAAAACACACAGGGTTGCCTCTTCATCATATTCATCATGTGCCGCTTGGAGTTGCTGGAAGGTAAAACTTTCACCTTTACCACTCTTTGACTTTCCCTTTTCTTTCTGTTGGGCCACCATGTATTCATAGACATTTCTGAAAATCACGTCAGAAGTTCAGAAGAAATTTTACCAGCATCAATAAAAGCATTGCTAGAAAGAACAAGATGGACCTTTTTTCATCACATTGTCGCTTCATATCCTGCACCAGAGTGAAAGAGAAACCAATTCAGCATATGAAGCTGATACAGAAATGACATAAAGCCTTTTTGGCAAGGCAAAAACAGCCCCTTCCATAAAAAGAGAAGACCCCTTCAACCAAATCTCTAAACCATACACTGCTTATTAGGGATTTTACTCAAAAATCAATACGTCTAACATATTGACAAACACCAATGAAAAAATGAATGTGGCCAATATGCTCTGTGAGACTATGACCACAAGATATTATGTTTGCAAGTTTCAGAAAAGAACACAGCAAGTTACTTTTTTCAGAAAGTAGCCAGTGAAGCATGCCAAAAAATCCCTCAAATAAATTTCCAATTCATCTTAACTGAAATATTTTAGTGGATACTTTTAATACTAGTAGCTACAGCATAACTTCCAAGCAGAACCTAAATATGAGAATATTAGCTGGACATAGAACGTGAACAGAATAAACATAAAATTGTTACAAACAACATATCTCGAATCCAAACATTTAATAAAGCACTTGCAACATGCACATTTCTGCTAAACTATTTCAACATCCACAGTTAACGTACATTGATGGCCTAAAGCAAAATGGTTTCACGCAAACCTCTGTTCTCGAACTCTTAATAATGACTTTGGCTAGACACAGTACTCAGATTTTTGCAAGGTACAGAAGCACCCCTAATATATGTTTTGGGTCAGATTAAATATTTACATTAACTTCTCAATGAATTTTGAAAAGGGTAAACCATTGTTTGAATAAACAACTTAAACCATAATGACACAACCTTAAATGCCCATAGGAATAAATGAATTCTACAAAATTTTGGAGATTCATTTGCAAATCCAGAACTTTTAAATGAATGAAATCTCTAGCACTCTACAAAAAATACCTCCTAATAGCCATCTGGGTAAAAAAAGACTTCAGTACATTCGGACTTCTAAAAGTTGAAAATTTTAAAAGATGAACCAAGAGATAGGAATTAAAAGAATAGTGACAACATAAATTTTTGCACATTTTACCCCAGAGGCATATCAGGATTCAGGAGCATAGTAGGAGTACTGTACAGTTTTTTATGTGGTGGCAATTATCCATGATGAAATTTCCGAATTAATGCTTTCATTGCAACCAGGAGCAGAACAGTACTAATAAAAGAGGCAAAAATATAAGCTGGCATGAAGTTAGACATATGCATCTCCATAAATGCATTATGCTCCGGCAATTATAGGAAACCCCAAATATCAATTATGTTGTGTGGAACAACGTGTTGAGCAGTGGCAATGACTGCAACAACTAAGAGATCAGTTAAAATAGTAACAATAATTAGTGAAACAAAAGGCAATTCAGGTAAAATATTGCAAGAAACATCTTTCAAGATAACAAACAGCAGAAATATTTAGAAGAGCAAACCTCAACAGTCCGAAGTTCATTGAGAAGAGACTCTGAAGGGTATGTAATTGTCAAAAATATATGAGATCGCTGTAACCAAACATTAAATTAGAACCAGAATGAATTGAAGTCATATTTCAGAATAATAAGAAAAGGCACGCTGAGATCACAATGAAGCAGCTAGTACTCACATAGCTATCAACAAGCTTTTGAAGTTCAAACTGCACTTTTCCCAATTGTAACAAAACTTTGCCTGTATGTAATAAGGACAATATTACTGATTTATTCATAGTTTGCATGTGATATTTAATAATATGGAATCGGTCCTAAATTAAACAAGGAAGAGCCATGCAAACCACCCCCCCCCGGGGGGGGGGGGGGGGGGGGGGGGGGGGGGGGGGGGGGGGGGGGGGGGGGGGGGGGGGGGGGGGGGGGGGGGGGGGGGGGCAGCCTCCCGGCGGAGCACATAGCACAGGTGTTTTGTGCCGA
>CANUEY010439280.1:0-22899 GCA_948099555.1 Croton setiger
GGAACCCATATAAGCTATGATGCATGCTTCCATGTTTAATTCTCTGATTTAATTGAGTTTTAATTTCAAACCAATTCATTTTCTATAATTTAAAACTCAATCTCTAAAAATCTCTGCTTTAAAATCATTTAATGTCAATATAAAAATAATTGACACTCTCAATTTAACATATAATAATTATAATTAAACACAATTATAATTATTAAAACCATTTATAAACTTTTAAATAAACTCACAAATCCAAATCTTTAATTAACCATTTAAATTTCTAATAAAAATATTTAAATCTCTAATTTCTTACTTAAAACAGCCTTAAAATAAATTTCTAACGTCAAAAACGGATTCAAGACGTCGAAATTAGGCTAGAATGGCTAAATTATAATTTATAAAAGTCTCTGGGTCAAAAATATAAGCATTTATAAATTCAAGGGCCAAACTGTAATTAAAAATATTTGCAAAATCACCCAAAAGGACTTAATTGAAATGCAGCAGAAAGTTTAGGGGGTTAAAACGTGATTTTACCAAACTACAGGTGCTGGGCGCGTAAAATGGCTCAAAACGCAGCCAAGGACGTCGTTTCACCAAAGAACTTCTCTGCCTAAAACGCAGCCTTCTGCTGCCGTTTTGGGCGCGTTCCAAAGGGTCAAAACGCGAAACCCTCGTGCGTTTTACCCTTCTTCAACCTCCAGCAGCCTAACTCTCACCCAGAAATCCTACCTCTCGAGCCTACTTCCCGGAAACCGTACGCCAACCTCCGGCCACCTTCCGGTAAGCTAAACCTATCAATCTCTTCCCCTGCACACCCTCTATCAATTCATCGGAGCCAAATCTCCAAAAGCTTTCTGGATCGAAAGATATAATTGCCTAAAGTTGGCTTCCCACACTGATTTCTACCCAGAACAGAAATTGCCTATTTTTCTCTCAACTTCCGACGATTGTTACAACCACCTCCGGCTGTTTTTCGACGAACTAAAACCACAAATCTCTTCTCCTACACTTCCTCTACAAACCTGTCAAAGCCAAATTTCTCCATGCACTCTTAATCACAAGTTATAAAGGCACAAAGTACCCTTCGTGAACACTGTTTAAAACTCAGATTTCTACCCAAAAACGTGTTTTCTTTCTCTCTTCTCTTCCAACTTATCTCTACCCTTTCTAATGTTTTAGAACAACTCTAAATCATCCCAGAACCTTAACATACAAACCAAATTTGAAGATTCACACGAAATTCCTTCTCTCTCACTCTTTCTCTTTCTTTTTCCTCTTTCTCACTATTTTCTCTTTCCTCTAGCCTTCCTAGCAACCATCCAGCCTCCACCTCTTCATTCACTCTTCAACAAACTGCCAGCAAGCTAATTTTTACAGCAGCTGCTTCCTTTTTCTTACTTTGCACATAAAATATCACTTAAGAAAACTTAATAACAAAGTTAACTATTTCACCTTTCCTCTTTCCATTTCTCTTTAATCTCAGCCGCAAATCAAGTCCAGCACCAGCTTAAAAATTGTTTTCGGTGTCAAAATAAATAGCATAACACGTATATGAAATTTCGTAAAAATCAGAATCCGAAAATTTATCGCGGTTCGATCGGTGCCCTAAATTGAACCGAAACCTCGGCGATTTTTACGGAACCGTAACCGTACGATGTCGTCGTATAATTTTGGTTTCAAAACTCTTTAAATCATGTATGAAAACATGTAAAATCATCTGAAATTCATTTACTTTAAAATTTTGCGCGTTTCCGAAATTTTTCGATCGTGCGAGCCAAAAACCTTAATTGGCTCCGTTTATGTCTTTCGATTATAAACGAACTTAAAACCACTTTTGTTTAACTTTTTTAACTCATTTACAATCATTTCCCATATCATATATTTCATGTAAATGTCAATATCATGTCATACTCTGATGCATTTAAATAAAAATGCATAAAATGCGTGTAAGAACGTCAAAAAGACGTATGCTTTGGTCGGGGGGTGTCACAGACGGTTCGACAACGGTTCACGGTTCGTAACGATTACGGTTTGAAAAAACATTGAACCTGAATCGGCTCGCCGACCGACCATTTCCGGTCACGGTTCGACCGGTTCCGGTTCAATGATGGGCCAGTCCGGGCTGTTGGCGGGCTGGGCCAGGTGGGCCGAACGGGCCAACCTGGTTCATTGCCATGTCTATCTTTTGGTGTCAAAATAATACGTATAACACATGTCTGAAGTTTCGTAAAAATCGGAATCCGAAAATTATTCGCGGTTCGGTTGGTGCCCTAATTCGAATCTGAAACCTCGACGATTTTCGCGGAACCGAAATCGTTCGACGTCGTCGTAAAATTAGGGTTCCAAAACTCTTAAAATCATGTCAATAAACATATCTTAAAACATCAAAATCATTTGCTTTATATTTTATGCGTTTCCGACATTTCTCGGTCGCGCGAGCCGAAAACCCTAATTTGCTCTATTTGTGTCTTTCGACTGTAAATGAGCTTAAAACATAACTTGTTTAACATATTCTTTTATGCATTATCATATTCAAGTTATATAATTCACATTTAACATAAATATCATATCAAATAATGATGCATTTTAAGGAAAATACACGTAATGCATGTAATGATGTCGGAACGACGTAGGCTAGCGTTTAGGGTGTCACAGGGTGTGAATACTCGAATTTTGAGGTCCGAAAAATGAATTTCCGCAGACTGCAAGTGGTCAGGCTGAACCGGACATTTTTGTAAAATATTGTCGGAAGTATGCCTTCATGGTACTTGAAATGTCCGGGATTTCACGAGGGTCACAGAAATGCCCTCAGAATAGCCATTGGAGTCCCGGAACGTCCCGAAAAGGCTCCGGAACGAAAAACGCGCGAGTTGCAGAAGGAAGGCAGCCCTAGCCGCCCCTTGCCGCCCTCTGGAGGCAGCCCAGGCCGCCCTCCAAGGCAGCCCCGGCCGCCCTCCAAGGGCAGCCCCGGCCGACAGCAGCCTAGGCCGCCCTCTGTTGACTTTTTGGCCGAGAATCACCTATAAATACCCCCCAAAACCATCATTTTCTTCACACCTTGAGCTATATTGACAGCTGTTCTCTTCTCCCTTCTTGCCTACGGTGATTCTTCATCTCAAAGGCAATTCTTTACTGCTTTCTGCATTACATTTCTTTGATAACTTGCATTGCATACATAACCACATATATAAAATAAGTCCAAATCAAACTGAAACTAAGGAGCGGGCGCCAGTTGCCTCAGGTATATTCCGAAACTCTATCTCTTTGATTTAATTCTCCATTATAACATCTTGCTTCATGCGTACATGACATATTGCATCTCATGAACACACATTTTTGGCTAATATGCCGTCATAATCACTTATTTTGGCCGCCGCGCTACCTTTATCAAATCTTTCGGCCATAGCGCCGTTAAAATCAATCTTTTGGCTACAACGCCCAAACAAACACATTTTTGGCCACGGCGCCACACTAAAAATCACATTTTGGGCCCAAGGCCTAACAAATCACTCTTCCCCAGCAGAAATCCAACAAAATCACACTTTTGACCACGGAAGTCATAAAACTCCTTTTTCGGTCACTAGACCAATAAAATTCCATTTTGACTCCGAAAGTCATAAAAGTCCCTTTTCGGTCACTAGACCAACAAAATCACATTTTCGACCACGGACGTCGATAAACTCCATTTTCGACCACGGATGTCGATAAACTCCTTTTTCGGCCACTAGGCCTACATTTCGACCACGGACGTCGATAAACTCCCTTTTTGGCCCTTAGACCTAAATTCACCTTTCACACACTCATAACATGCATACACCCCCCCCTTCATCGCTTTTAAATAGGCAATTCGAACTACATTGACCTTGATCTCTCATTCGAAAGAGATATGTAGGCATATTCGAGATATAACCTCGAATAACAGGTCTCCCCTCTCCCTTTTTCATATATCTTGTCCAAATTTTCATTCCTGCATGACATAAATTTAGAAGAAAGATCATTGGATATGAATGCATGACATAACCTCCGAATCCACCTCGGGTTCGAAGACTAGTGCATTTCATCCATTGGGGCAATTAACCTAGAAATAGGTTAATAGTAAAACGGAGTCACTAAGGGGTTCTTTCTTAATTTTTCTCCTTCAATAAAATAAATTAAGTGGCGACTCTACACACACACACACTTCACCCCGAGTGAACACTCCCGGGTAACCGACTTCCCTCGCTGATCGGCTCAGCGGCTCGGAGGGTTTCCGGTAATGGTTCACACAGGGATAGCCCTTTTTTTTTAGCACCAAATTAGTGCGAACAATATGATTGGCAGGAATCAACATCGAAACCTGCACATCAACCATATTCGCAAAAGGTATGATGATCAATTAGGCCACACCTTGATTGAAAAATAAGAGATTTGTTGAACTTACATTAATGTGATTTTTTTTTTTCTAGAATAGTTGATAGTTGGAATAAATTATTATTTTTATAATTCTAATAAATTAGACTTAAAAAATAAATTTGAAATTCTCAAGCAACTACATAAATAAATAGTACTACTTATATTTGTTGAATGAAGATCAAATAAAGTATCGAAACACTAAATTTTGAGATCCAAAATCTAGAATCGAGTCGTATTCATGAAACAAAGCAAAAAATAAATCAAATAATAATAGTGCATTATATTTTGAGATTTTTTCTTAAAAGAATTATTAAAAAATTATAGATACATTGATGGAAGATTTTGTAAAGTAAATAATAAAATTATAAAATGATAGTAAATTTGAAATAAAATCTTAGATGTGAAAAAAAAGTATATATGGAAGAAGAATACTTGTATTGAATTTTTTTTTCTTTTTAATATATTCATTCTATCAAATTTCAAATTTCAGAGTCGTTGATGAATCGAATGGTATTTAATTGTATAGATTCACTTTTGAATCGTGTAAACAGGAATCATCATATAGATTCATATCGATAGAGATAAAATTAATTTATATTGAATCGTAAAATTTTAATAACTATGACCGCTATTAAAAATAGTAAATTTTTATTATTTTTTATATTTTTCCAGAATCTTAAAAAAGATAAGAATATAAGATTATCAAATCAACAACTAAAACAACTAAAAGTACAAATATAAAATATTGTTTGATATATATAATTATAAGTATATAATATATATCTACTTTTCAAATTTGATAAATTTTAATTTATTTTAATGAATTAACAATTTAAACAAATTTTATATTAATACTAAAATTATATATAACTCATAAAAAATAATTAAAAATATTATATATTAAATTAAAATTAAGTAATATAAACAAATTTGCCACTCAAAAAATTTCTTTTTCGATTGAACTCCTAAAAATATGTGATAATAATTATTACATACTTTTTAGCTACATAATCATTTTATACTCGCTCTATTCTTTAAAATTGTCACACTTCAAAAATGTGCTATATAAAAAGACACATTTTGAAATTCTTATAATAAACTTGTTGAATAAATATTTATTTCCTTTATTCAATATTTATATATTTTTTTTAAACAAGAGTATACCTACCTAGATAAAAATTTCCAAAAAAAAAAACCTAGATAAAATGAAACGTGACCATTCGGTTAGGGATCACGAACCGCAATTCAATAATGAGCCTTACTTGGCCTTTAAAACGCTTTAGTTGACGATGAACTGATGATTCACCGTTCAGTTACAGTTTGGCCTAAGGTTAGTTCAAAGACAGTTAGACAGTACGGCTTTGGGCTTAAGGATGATTTAGTTTAAGGTTCAAGAAATGTTCATTATAGTTTAAGACGATTTTTTCACGGTTGAAGGATGGTTCGGCCCATGATTCACGGTTCGTTTTGGTTAGGAGTAGGCACAGGTCATTAAACTTTCGATTCATAGTTGAAAAAATTCTTGAACCTGAACCGACCTCATCCTTACAGTTAGGGGTTGGCTCTGTGATGGTTCAATTCTTAGCTATTTAGGACATGGTTTGATAGGGTTACCAACTTACAGTTCCGGCAGGTCTTGGTAAAATAAAATTAATTATTTTTTTTAAAATAAAAATAAAAGTAATGCTGCATCAGATTAGCTTGCAAGTTATGCCAATTCTATGACTCATGGGTTTCATGAAATTCAAAGTCCTCCTAGCCTTCAGTTAATTGTGTTGTTTCACGCCCTAGATGTAAGAAAAATAAAAGTAATTCTGAAAATAAAACAATATGAACATTGACAATTAAATTTAAACATTAGCGGCAGCTAAAAACAGAAAATGGCAGTTTGGAGATTAATGTAAGTCCTTGGGGGTGTTTCTTAGAACGCAACGTCTCCAATTTTAATTAATTAATAATTTCGTGGAAGCGGAGAATTTTGGAGCAAAGGGGCCCCAACAGGGAGACAACATTCAACCCACGAGCGTGACAATTTTACTCCTCGTTATATCTAACGGATCAAATACGTTAAAATTTCCGGTTGAAAAAGTTTAAGCGCGCTTTTGCCGTTAAAGCCAACGGAATTATCGAAACCTTTGCAATTATTGTCCTCCAGCTCTCTCATGTCCACCTCCACATCCCCACCCCACCTCTAAAACAATACCTCCAAACATAACCCTTCCTCAAAACTTCACCGGAATCTCACCGGCAATTTTACCCACCTCCAAGATTTGCCTCCTAAATAACCGTAGATTTGTTTTCAGGTGATATTATTTGGGTTCTTTCTTCTTTCAAGATTATTGATTTAATTCCATCAAATTATATACTACTAGTTTTTTGTTAAATTTTTCTTGTAATATTTTAATGTGTAATTTATTAGTATAAATTATTTAAATATTTATTATATTATTTTTGGAAGTTTCTTTTATAAGAACAAAACCAAAGCCTACTTGTAGAGTGTTGAAGTTGAGAGCAGCTATTTTAAGCTTTTTCTTTTGCTTCAGCAAATGGATCTGTAACTTTCCAGTTGGGTATTCTTAATATCTCATAGCTACAAGAAACGTTTTCATGGCGTTTTCAAATGAACGAGCTACTAGGGTTAACAGTTGTTGACGTGAAGTACAATTAAGTACTTATATTATGCAACAGATGAATTATATCCAGTTATGAAATTAGCTTCACTTGTTTCTCTTGCTAGTTTTTCATATCTTTCCTTCAGGTTCTTGTTCTTCTTCTTCCTTCTTGTTCTTGTTTTTCATATCTTTTCTGTAGTTATATGTTTTTATTTGAATGTATTATTACTGGGTTTTTATTTTATTTTTGTTTAAAGAATAGTGTTTGATCAATTTAAACTTCATTTAAATGCAGTTTTATTTATTTATTTGTATATTTTTT
Organism: Croton setiger; assembly: GCA_948099555.1. Classification (NCBI taxonomy): domain Eukaryota; kingdom Viridiplantae; phylum Streptophyta; class Magnoliopsida; order Malpighiales; family Euphorbiaceae; genus Croton; species Croton setiger. The sequence goes on from CANUEY010439280.1 coordinate 7,315, forward strand.
GACAGGTAGAGAGATGACATGACTGGGTTTGATAGGTACCTGAAAGAAAATATTTACTATATTTTTTGTTTCCTGTTAGACGTAGATGGACGGTAACAGTTTCAGGCAAGAATCACATATAGCACAACAAAGCAGAAGAGAGAAGCTAAGAATAGTTGAACAAACTTCCACAACATCTTCTTTACTCGATAATAATAATAATAATAATAATAATAATAATCATCATCATCATCATCATCATGTCTTTACTAACCATTATGAGCAGATGCCATCCTCGTCGGTTCATTCCGGGTTAATCCCAGATCTTGTTGCGGTTCGAAACATCAGAAATGGTGATTTGCTACATCGGTATGGTCCAAATAGTAGTGTTTTTAATTCAGAAATGTTAAACTTCGCAGCTAATAATAATGTTTTAGGAGATGAAAAGAATGCGATTCTTGATCAAGAACTAGGTTTAGTACAACAAAATAGGGGTTTGTTTTTTACAAATTGTATGTCTAATCCTAGTGTTAAAGCTAGTAACAGTTGTAGTAGCAGTAACTGGAGAACCATTGATTCACAGCACAGCTATGAGTGGATGGTGAATGATGCAAGTGGTTTATCGGTAGGTAGAGAAAGTAATAATAATCAAAAAGCTGTTTTTGTTGGGGATGTCTTGTCAAATAATCCTGCAAGAGTTAACAATTTGTCAAGAAATGTTGGAGGATATGATCAAGATTGCAATTTATCTACTTATGTCCCTTCTCAAGATTGTCCAAAGCAGCACCAGCAGCAGCAATTTACTTCTCATTTACATTATTACCAAAATAATGCTACTATTCAAGATGTTCTTGCTTCTCAACCTTCTGCTTTGTTTTTAGAAAATGCTAATTCTTGGAGTAATGGTGGGGGTGGTGATCAATTGGGGCTTATTCCAAGAAAGAGTGAACAAGAAGGCCTTTCTTTGACACTTTCGTCAAATCCGCCCCCAGATAGAGCCAATATTAATCAATTTGGCGAAGGGTACGTGTCGAACAACAACAATCAAGACTCCAGAAGTTTTTTGTGTCCAATGTCGAAACCAGAAATTATCAGTAGAGGAAAATCGATTAATGATTCTTCGAATTACGCTCTTCAGAATGTCGGTCCTCTTGGTCCTTTTACAGGATATGCAACTATTTTGAAGAGTTCTAGGTTCTTGAAGCCTGCTCAACAATTATTAGAAGAGTTCTGTGCTATGACGGGTTCCAATAAGCAAATTACAACATCTGGAGAAGTTGGAATTTTAGGTTGTGTGGATGTTGGTAATGCGGCCGAAAATCGTCAAACTAGTCCTCACAAAATCAATCAAAATAAAAGTAATAATAATAATAATGATTCTGTTGTTTCATCATCCACATTTTATAGCTCCAGTAATGAATATGGTGATGTTGGAATTGCAAGCAGTTCATGCGAGTCTTATAAGCCAGAGTATCAGCAAAAGAAGGCAAAGCTTCTCTATTTGCAAGAGGAGGTTGGTTATACTTTACTTCATATATATATTTTTTGGTTCATTATTTTAAGATTATATACACTAAATGATTATATATTTTATTAATAACTTGTGTTTTCTTAAATTGTCATTTTCTATTTGAATATAACATAGAAGCTTTTGCATGCTTACCACTTTATAAATAAAGGCTTGTGTAGTTTAGTGATCAAAGCTTTTCAAAATTTATAATTATAATCACCAAAGCATAATATAATGTATAAAATTTAGAATTCTTGCTTAAAATACATTTAGTAAATAAAAGAGGAAAGCTTTAATTTAGGATTAGTAAAATGTTGTTAAATGTAATTGTTAAACTGAAATTTCTTAGTTATAATCTTCCAAAAAAAAAAAAAAATCTTAATTATAGTATAATTATAGGTACTTTCATCATACTTATTTTTAGTGTTTTTAAAAGAGGTGTACCGGGATACTTGTGTAATTTCTACAATTACCCTTACAGTACTTCAATAAAGAATTAACATAGTTCAAGTGATAAAAAAACATTTAAACAAAATTGATTTGGCATATGTTATAGATGAAAGAACTCCACAAATGGGTACTTGTATTTGTGGATATAAAAGCTTTGATTTTAGTTATAAATCAAGCACAGAACAGTAGAATAAGGTCTTAATCTTCTTTTTGGATTCTAAGCTTATCTTCTTATCCGTTCTTAATAAGCTTTTTAAGAAGTGTTTGTCACCTCATAATAATGTGTGGGTGTGCCTTACTCTTACTTATATCTTTGTTTACCGAATGAGTACACTGCATGGCTAATGCACAGTATTTTTTTTCGATCAGTGAAATAAGAATATAATAGAAGGTCAATATCATAGGCTATTAGGCAATGAAACCATAAATAGCTAGCTACTAGGAGGGCCTAAGCCACTTATAAATATAATTGAGAGGGTAAATGCCTCTTTTTTATTGTTATTATTATAAATTTTTGTATTCTTCATTTATATTGAAAAAATTGATATAGGGAGTAATTTGCTCAAAAGGATCTTTGTTAAATTGCATTTTATAAGCTGTTTCTTGTCCAATCTATTTGCTTCGGAGCATATTAGTTCGCACTCTTTCTTTCTGTTAAATTAGTTGAATTAGTCCTTAGTACATTAGAATCTTTTTTTCCCTTCTGACTCAAATGCTCTTCAACTTTTTACTTGTCATAGAAAACTTGTCATTCACTTTTATATTTATATAAAATTTTTCATTTTGATGCGTTTTCTCTTCATCCAATAAATCCCATATCGGTTTTCCTGTTCCTTCAGTGACTTGCATCTACTCTGTGCTATAGTTTTTTTACCTTTTGTTTTGATTGTAATTTTATTTTTTTTTTAAAAAAATATTGTTATAGGTAGCACATAAACAGATTAAACAACAGGCTCATATAGTGTTCTTGATTTGAGTTTCTTCAATTAAATGCATACCTTTTCTACTGCTGCTCTTTTGAATTAATAATTTAATTTCCCTTTTGTCCTTAGAAGAAGAAATATTCCAAGAATTTGAAACACAGCCCATGTATTATTTCACATAAAAGAACACATTGCAGTAGTGAAGGTCTATAATTCATGCATGTCTATTTGCAATAATGAATTGGTTTAAATATTATGATTCAAGAGAATAAAAACAGTACTGGAATGGCCCATATCTTCGATTTGAGATTACAAAAGATGGCATTGTTTGTTCATTTCAAAATTAATACTTTACTGTAATGAAACTATTATTGGTGAAAAAAGAATAGGGCTATTTTGATAGATAAATTTGAATCCCAACTTGCCTAAAATGTCAAGTTGTTGATTTTTAAACAGTAAGATTACTGTTTCTCCAACTCATTATGAACAAAAGATGTCTATATTCTGCTTTGTTATTATTAGAAAAAGGGCTACATTTTTAAGTGTGGGATAATCATGATTAGTTTATTCTTTTCAAGTTTATTGGATTAATTTAATTGTATAGCTTTTGACTAAGTATAAATATAATAGTAAACTGATTTGACTCAATTTTACAATTTGAAATTGAAAGGTATACAGAAGATACAAGCAATATCATCAGCAAATGCAAATGGTATCTTCTTCTTTTGAATCAGTTGCGGGTCTTAGTTCTGCGACGCCTTATGTTTGTTTGGCACTGAGATCAGTATCAAGAAATTTCAAGTGTATAAAACAAGCTATTGCGGATCAGCTTGGGCATATAACGAAGGCATTAGGGGAGGATTTGGTCTCTCCTAACAATACAGGTGCTAGCAGTAGTAAAGGTGATAATACAATGACATCCAGATTAAGGTATATAGATCAAAGCTTTCAAAGGCACAAAACCAGTGGGGCAAATGTGGGTTACTATGAACCCCAACAACATGTCTGGCGGCCCCAACGAGGTCTACCTGAACGCTCGGTGGCGATCCTTAGAGCTTGGCTGTTTGAGCATTTCCTTCATCCGTGAGACCCGCACCTTCCCTCTTTCTTTCATATACTTTCAATAATTTGGTGCATGCATGTAATTGAAATTTTTTCCCCTTTCTATTTTAGATACCCCACGGATGCCGATAAGCATATGTTGGCTGCTCAAACTGGTCTGTCCCGTAATCAGGTAAGTAATGAGCTCTTGGTTACATTCAAGGGTTTTATTTTTTTTTCCCAATCAATATGCATTAACATTCTCATTTGACATCTGAATTGGTTGAAAAAAATTTGCACTAATGTTAATATTTCACTCTTGGTGGATTTGAGAAATCTGAAAGTTGAGTATAATGTTCAAATGTTGACAATTTAATAGTGATGATGATTGCTATGTAGTGAAAATCCATGCATATTGAATAAGTTGAGCGATGAGTGTAGGTCTCGAATTGGTTTATAAATGCTCGTGTGCGCGTATGGAAGCCAATGGTTGAAGAAATGCATACGCTGGAAACGAAAGGAGTGGTGGTGGAAGGGAATCATGATGTAGAAGAAAAGTGCGGCCGAGAGGGAAGTAGCAGTCGCGGCGAGCAACCTTTTGCCACAAACTGTGGGGAAGGATCATCAGTTAAGGTAGAGCCATGGAATCAAGAAAAGAGAAGTCGAGTCGAGTTTCAAGTACCAATGAATTTTTTGCCTTATCAAACAAGTGGAATCGAAGTTGGAGGAATGGGAGCTGTTTCGCTTACACTTGGTCTCCGGCATGGTGTAGAAAATGCTCAACACCACCACCAGCATCAAAATCAACTTAGGGGACAATTTGGAGGTCAGATCATTCATGACTTTGTGGGTTGATGACCTTTTTTTTTTTCTTTTTCTTATTAATATATATATCTATTCTGAATAATAAATTAAGTAGCTCCTTAACTCACCAATGTGTATAATTGCATTGGCTACCAAAATTCAATGATAACTTACATTGTTTTTGTGAGGCTTTCATTTGTTTTGTATATATAATATTATATTTGCCCTATTTAATATGCATAATTAAAACTGCATTTTTTATTAAGCAAATCATTTTTTACTTATATTTTAGGGCTTATATATGCTTGTTTCATATGTTACAATCCAGAAACCATTGTTTTTTTTCTTGTTTTTTCTTCTCTTTTCATTTTGAACAATAACAACAATAAATATTCAGGAGGAAGAATTTAACAAATATGGACGCCCTAATCAAGAAATAATTGCTAGTTTAGGCGTTTCTGATGCGTATATATTGTGTTATCTTATGGTCATCATCGTGTTATGTTGAGTATATTTTTGGATTAACTAGGTGTCCATATCGGTCCCTAATATGCCTCCCCGTGTTTGTTTTCTTGTAGCTTTGAAACGGAGTTAATTTTCCAGCAGTAGCTACTGTTTGCTGTAACCATCTCTTCATTCTAATAAAATACTTGCTTATTAAAAAAAAAAAAAAAGCCTTTTACTAAGATTGGGATCTATCTTCAAAATATTCTCTATCTTCATAGTGCAATGTGTCATGTTGTGTATATTTATAAATACTTTTATTTTTAATGCAAAATAATTTGTAACCTAGACCCTTTTGTTTATTTCTATTTTCAAATAACTTGTGCAGTACTAACATTCCTTGAACATGTTGGGTTTGGATCGAAAGGAATGTGCATAGGAAAGCGAACCAAATTTTCACCCAAGAAATAATTCTGCTGAAACGATTAAAGTAATAAACAAATCTATGGTGTACCTGATTTAATTATTAACTGTAAGAATTTTGAATACTATTTTCAGTTAGGCTGTCACAGATCATAAACCGCCCTGAAAATATCCACATTAATTCAGAATAAAAAAATTCAAACTATTTTAGAGAAATAAGTGCTAACTCTCAACTTTTCTACCTTAAGAGTGAATGATTGGAATTAATATTAATATTAATATTATTAATATTAATATTAATAATAATAATAATAATATTATTATTATTATTATTATTATTATTATTATTATTATTATTATTATTATTTAACTAATTAAATAAATAAAACATAATTATATTAGTATAATTACTAATAACCACTCTAAGTTTTAAAACATAATCAGTTAAGTCCTTACTTAATATTTTAGGTAAAATTGTAATTCTTGTAAAATTACAATTTAACCCCTAATGTTATAAAACTTATTTACCTCAAGTTATACTTAATTTAACTTCTCAATTTACTTTTTCATTTAATCTTTATACGTGTGATCCATTAGATTCCAAATATATTAGCAACAAATATAATTAATTTATTAATTAATTTGAAGGTCAAGAACATTTTCTAGCAACATGTCAAGACTATATAAATATTTAGAATGTCAATAGTGATTTGACTTAACCTTTCAGTGCATGATTCCACAGTGTAATTAATATCCTTTCATCACTAGCGTTCCAATTTAACAATTAAAGCATAGAGAGTGTCTAACATGTTAAATCATATTAATTCTTTATGCAACAGTGATTGATTGTTTGAATGAAATTCCAAATCCAATTTGCCAATTTCATTCCACCTTGCGTAAGGATTTTATAATCAATGAAGAATAAGTTGAACATTTACCTAATTTACCTAGAGTAATGAATTCTATCTCAATCACATAAACATTTTCATTAAGTTTCTATTATATCCAATTCATTCACATTTATTATTTATGGACTAAGTAATATGAAAAATGAATCAAAACATAGAGGTCCCTATATAAGATAACTTATTGATTTCAAGTCAAAGGATCACTTACACAACCATCACTTGAGTATTCCATAGATACAGGTAATTCTCCATATGGAATTCTCAGGCAAGTCAGTTCAGTATACTTATTTATAAAATAAACACCTATATATTAGTTCCAGATATCTCACATATCTCAAGTTATGAGAACAGTCGCTTCCTTTCATCAATGAAAGAACATAATATGTATCAGTCTCTACAACTTTTATTATTGTCCAATAATGATAAAAACATTAACTAGGAACATTTAGAGACATTACTTTTATGTAATAGGAATCTCACAATTATAACAACATTATAATTTTCTTTACATAGTAATACAGTCTCATGGACTTTATCTTTAATCAAGATTCAGTTAATTGAACATTAAAGATAAATAAATTTATTATTATTATCTGAAATACATGAATAACTATTGACCTCATACAACGAATAGATTGGCTGTAGGGTATATAGCTAACAATATCCTACTTGCACTAAGGTCAATCATTCATATATCTTATCTTATAAGTTGTCATATGTCTTATCTTATAAATTGCCATATGATGATCTTATTTGAAATACTTTAATGCATAAGTACATGAATCGATAAGATTCTTAATAGTAGATATTGACCTTATCTTACATCTTATATTGATTTCTTAAAACAATTATAATCACCTAAGTACATGCTTGAATAAATATTGAGACCTATGCTCCTTTACAATGGCTGACACAATAAATGATTATTGGTTCAACAATAATAAGAACATCACATAGTTCATTAATGAACTAATCAATCCAAATAATCTCTTTGTCATCTTAGAAATAGAGATTTACTAGGTTTTATTAGTAAAATCTATAGTGATTTTTCCTTCAAAACCTTTCCAACTCACTAAATCACCATTCATAGTAAAATTATATCAACACAACTAATTTCTTTTGTCAACATTTGAAAAAAAAAGATATCTAAATATATATGAACTTATAGTTCATAAATCTCTCTTTAGATTGAGAAACCATTCTTAGGTATTCATAAATACTCAAGAACATTTCTAATAATAATAATAACTTGTGATCATCACTTATATTATTATTTATTATGCTTGCTATATGATACACAACAAGTCTAAAATTAAAATTACATACAATATGAATCTCATAACAAAAGCACATGAAACTCTTTTCTTGCCTTTGTATTGACTTGTCTTTTATTTAACTTGTCAATTGGAGAGAACCTCTATGTGACATAGGTAGACATCCACCTTTTGGATTCCTTTACACTAAAGCATTTTAAGACCTAGTCTATCAAATGGAATAGAATAAACTTAGTAGCCTATAGATCTATCTCTATTGATTATCATTTCTATAATTTAGGGCATTTATTCTATATCAATTATAAAAAATGTATTTAGACATTGTGATTCATAAACCAAAATATTGGTATACTATTTTCTATAATAATGTCACAATATTTAGTATAAAAAATACAACTATATTCCCAATAACCTTCACATACACACAAGATTTCTCCATATTTTAATGAATTCAACTATTTGAACATTTCATTAAATTAGAACGTTCAACTCATTGAAGTTTGCTTAAGTCTATATGTGACACACCGAATCCTAACTTACGTCGTTCCGACGTTATTTTCATGCATTACGTGCATTTTCATTAAAATGCATCATGATTTGATTTGATAATTAAGTTAAACATGGATTATATGATTTGGATACGATAATATATGATTTGAATATAAAAAATAAGCTATGTTATAGGCTCGTTTGCCGTCGAAAGACACAAACGGAGCTAATTAGGATTTTTGGTCCGCGCGATCGAAAAATGTCAGAATCGCGTAAAATATGAACCAAATGATTTTGATATATGGTATAATCATGTTTTAAAGAGTTTTGGAATCCTAATTTTGCAACGATGTTGTACGGTTTTGGTTCCGCGAAAATTGTCAAGGTTTCGGACTCGGTTTAGGGCACCGACCGAACCGCGAATTATTTTCGGATTCCAATTTTTATGAAATTTCAGAAACGTGTTATATGTATTATTTTGACACCAAAATGTATTTCAAATTGGTGCTGGAGTGTAATTATAGGCTAGAATTTAAGTTTGAAGGATTGAAAGTAAAGAAAGAAAGGAAACCTTATGGTTAAGTTATGTCTTAAGGCAAAATAGATAAGTGTGTGTGCAAATTGACCCAAGCAGCTGCTGGAACATTTTAGGCAGTGTAACATGAGCTGGAGAGGCAAGAATTGAAGGCTAGTTCAACATATTGAAAAGTAGGCGCAGAACCCTAGCAATGCAGATCCTCAGCTAGAGGAGAGAGAAAATCCATCTAGACTTCCAAGAGAGAGAAAATCGAGTGTTTTAGGAGCTTTCCGATGTCAACTCGTGTTTAGAATGAATATTGAGGACACCTATTTATAAAAGAGTGAGCAAGGCCTAAGTGGGAGTCATGAAGGATGTTTTTTTACCTTTAAATAAAAGCCAGCATATTCTAGAATCTGGTCTCTCTAGAAAACTCCAAAATAAAAGAAAATTGGACAAAAATAGGAGAAAAAAGACTGTAAAATTTGGACTATAGAGTCGATGCCATGTGGCACCCTATGGTTGGACCATGTGACAAGAATAGGTTGGAGGAAGGAAGAAGGTGGAGCCACGTGTCACTGCCAAGTGGCCAGCCACGTGGCATGCAGTGACACGTGGCAAAAGCTTGTTGGTTCAAGGTGGCAGCTAGCGCTAACGTGGCATGCTTACATCCCACTTGCGAGTCATTAACCGTTTGCTGGAGTTTGGCCGGATCTTGACCAGCCAGTGACCAGCGGCTACGAATAGGGCCCACACGCGGCTGTGGCGATGATGCATAAGGCCCAGGTACGAGTGGTTGACCAGTATGTCTAACTTGACTACTGATTGGCCTTTGATTTTGACATTGTCTGAGTGTTGTTGGTTTGGTTCTATTGGATCTAGTTTCAGCTAATTTTTCCTTCTCCTTAGTTTTTCAGTCAATTTTTGACGATTTGACTCTAAAAAATCTCTTATTTACTTTAAAATGAAATTAAGACTTAGAGGGACCTATGGGACTGAGAAATAATGTCATTGGACTTGAAACGAGGCTAGAATGGTGTCCAATTCAAGCCCGTGGGCTGAGAAAATTGCTTGATTTGAACTGGTTCTTAGGTTGCGGCTTCGTGGGCCTCGAGCTAGGCTTGCGCCTAATGGATTGGAGTTCCAGAGTTGTCAATTTGGTATTCACAAGTATCAAACTGAACTTTGTCAAAAGGACCAAAACAAATATTTTAATAATGACCAAATATGGAATTGTCAAACTAAAAATCTGACTTCTATTCTGGCAACAAATAGGACAAGTGAGTATACCAAATCGAAGTGCTCGATATGATATTCATAATCTATCATTATTTTCAAATCTAATTACAAGAAATTCTTGAAAAATACAGTTCAAAATTATGGGTTTAAACAGCGGCGGAGCTCGGATGTCGTAGTAGTAACCGTTTGAAATTTTTGTTTTTAAATCGAGAAAACGAACGCCATCGCAACTTTGTGTTTGGCAGGGATTGAACTCGAAAACTCTATATCCCTACTATTTTTGTGGAAGATAGAATGACCGGCTAAACCCTGATTGACATTTTTAAATTATTTTAAATATTTTATAATCAGTTATTTAAATTATTTTCTACTAACTTTGTTTCCAAATGAAAAATTTGTTTTACACTATATTATATTTGATAATCAATCAATTCATTCATCCAATGAAATTATATTTGATAACCAATCAATTCGTTCATCCAATGAAATCCCTCTTAAATTTATATAAGCCAATATAACGTTAAAGTTTTCAAGGACGTAGCGTTAAATAAATATTTAAAAAAAAAAAAAAAACCAATTCATAAGAGATTGTAACCAATTAAATCAACTTTGTTTTTTATTTTTTTAAGTGTTTCAGGATATGACTCAATTTAAAATTTTTCAATCAAGTTAAATTAATTTAGATCGAGATGGAGCCTCTTATAATTGGACTGCTTTCCAACACGGCAAAAGATTTGTTAGATCTTTTGCAAGGAAAGAGTTTTTTTTTTTTTTAATGGGTTTGATTTCTCAAATTTTAGTATTTTTAGTTTAATTAGTAAACGTAAACACTAATTAGTTATGGGGAAATCACCATTTGGCACCTAATTATAAACAATTTATTTGTGGCTAAGAGTATTTTTCTGTAGCCAAAGAATGGGTAATTATATATAGAAATCCAAAAAATTTTCAAAAGAAGAAAGAAACATAGTATTTGTAAGCAACGACATGGATTACAAGAAAGCAATTGGGTTGAGCATATTATTAATAGCATTGTTGGTGGGAATGGTAAATAGTAAAGCAGAGGAAGAAGATGAATTAAGTCCATTAGTTGAAGGACCTTGTGCTGATCAATGCATCTCTTCTTGCATGTCAATCGAAGGTGCCACTAAAGAAATTTGTAAGGTGAGTTGTGACAATGCATGCACTCCTCTTACAGAGCCTAATCAATCTTTCCTTAACAGTCTCTTCGGATGATTTCTATATGGGTTACCTTTTTTATTTACGCAATTTTAAGTCATTAATCGTTTCTATATATATATCCCTCTTTTTTTTTTTTTCGTTTGTTTTGTTTTGTAAATTTTTGTGGAAGAAATTATATTAGGATTTAATAATTGCACTCATGGAGTGCTCTTACTAGATTCATGTTTTGCTTTGATAAATAGGAGAAAGAAACAATTCGATGTATAAAATTCTTTATTTATTTTTTAAATGGTAAATGCTATTCATTAATATATACTTTTCTTCTTTTATGATCCTACAATTCTAGAATTGAGCATTATTTTTCTTTTTTTCCATACTTATGAGCTTGCGAGATTGTATGTTTATATCTTTTCTCTTTACCATGAAACAAGATAATTCCATCAAACAAAGAAAACCCAAAAATATGTGCAAAAAGGTGTTGCTGTAACTCATAAAGAGATCAACTTATTGATAAATTTGGGAGATAAATAAACTGTTAACAAGATTAATAGTTGGCTATTTGAATTCTTTGATCATAAATCCATACTTGTCTGAGATTTAGTACATTGTGCAAATTGGGATTGCAGTAATTTAGAAAAGTTGCATGCATATTTGTCAAAACTAAGAACACATAAATAATAGTTGGCCCAAACGACATCAAATATGGGTCAGTTTGATTATTGTTAGCCTAGAAATTATATGTAATGGGTCTAGCCCATTAAATTTGTCCATAAATGTGTAACTGAACTAGGCTATAAGGCTTTAGGCCTAAAGCCTATTGTAACGTGTATAAATAGGAATTTAGTCCCTCATAGATGCATATTCTAGATGAGCCAAAATATTTATTACTCAAATATCCTAGCGGACAACATTTGGTGCCAAGAACATAGACTAAGGGTCTTGCTAATTCCCTTGAAACTGGAAAGAGATGTTTGACCAAAAGGTTGCCTGGTAACCAAATCAAGCTCATGCAATATCACAATCATTGACCTAAAACACTTATACTTTTCCTCATAATAGCCTTCAGAAGTCAGTCAGGAAAGAATCCAACATCCTATAGAATATGATCATCCCCCACGGGGAATGAGTTGAATGTTGATCTCCCTTCAGTGACTCGAGAAGCGGCATACCCACTAGCAACTCTAGACTTTAGTTCAGGGAATCAAACAAGCTCTTCAACTTTTGGCTCCTCCCACTAGAACTACTCATTGGAAACTCTTCCCACCCACAGAAGATGTACAAGATATGACACCTCTGGTATGGAACAAATCTCCCTAGGAGAAAAGAGAGAACGAGACATGAAGGATGCAAAGAAAGTGTCCAATTCCTAAGACACAAAGAAGAAGGCGAAGGAAGTAGAAAAAAGCTCCTCTTCCAATGATACTAAGTTTGACATAAAAGACCTAGATGCTCCAATGACTAGAAGAAGAATAAAAGAAGTAATTAAATTACCTGTTAATGGTAGCATGCTACTCTCAGCCCTAGGAATTCTGAAACAATTCAATAAAACTAAACTTTATATTGAGGTCGCCAGTACTACTTTAGAGTTTTTCTCAAAATTTCTAGATGGAAAAATCTTATGCTTTCATTCATTAGCTTTCATGTAATACATACATCACTTTTGTACTTTCAAAACATCCATTTTAACAACAAAAACCATCCATTCCAAACCATACCCAAATATTTGAATAAGGCATAATTAAAAGGGCGCATTATTTAAAGAGTTCTATACCTGTTCCTCTAATAATTTTTTTTTTCTTGACCTTATTGTCTATATTTTTATAGGACTTTTCTTTTACTAATTCAAATTTGATAATTCTTATTTCTGCTAAAAATAGACATGTGGAATTTCCTCTGGTTAAATTTTAAACTAAAATAAATTTTTTATAATTTTTAGTTATATGTTCAGCCTTATCCTACATTTTGTCTTTTTTCTGTACACTATTTACTATTTCAGTTATAAGTTTGTTTGTCAATGTGATTTCAATTTTGAAGAGTTATCTAAGACAGAGGGGAATAACTTGCCCTTTTATCACCCTTACAAACTATGTCATTAAGACATGAAATATAGGGTCAAATTTTCGTTTATGTTTTGAAACTACTCTGTATATGAGTTCCATTTGAGTGCCTCAAACTCCTTTTTGCAATCATTTAAAACCTGTTATCATGTTATCAAGGTTAATACAAACATATAAGGCTGCAACTTTCATGTTTAACACTTTTTCAAATTCTTTTCCTAACATAATTTAATAATCGCTCAAACTCTAGGACCGTTAAATCCTACATATCCCTAACATCATTTATTATCATTGACATAATCAAACTCATTAACATCATCACATCCAATTAATTAAAGGGTATTGTTTCAAGCCCCCGTAAAACAAAATTTATTTGAAAATAACAATGCCCATTCTCATTTCATTTTATCAAATTGATGAAAAAAAATAATTTTGGTTATTAGTCTAAAAAATATTTTAGAGTCATCCATTATAAGAACCAATTTTTAGATTTTCTTTTAAAAATATTCATATTTAAACAAATTGACTCAATTTATTTAATTGTTAAGGTTTTGGTCTTGAACCTCAAAATTCTAGGAAAGAGAGTTGGTTATACCGTTTAGGCATTTCGCCTAAATGATGCTTAGATTATCCATTATCACCTAAAGACTAACATCTTTCTAAGTTTATTTTATTTTAAAGAATCAAATTGTTTATCTTTTATTAGCCATGCATACTCCTAAGCTAATTGGAAATAAATTAATTGCAGCATACAAAGCATCCATAAATATTTATTTGAAAATTTAAAGCATGCATACATTCATCATCCCATAAAGGAAAGGACTTAAAGCAAATAAATAAATTATTACATCAATTCTACCTATAGATTAAATCCTCTTTTCCCATTCCTATCCTAAATCATGCACAACACTAATTCTTGATTCCCTTAATCAAAACATTACTCATGTAAAACAAAATGGCTAACATGGCATCATCCATACACATTCAAACATCAACCAAAACATACTTTAAACCATCCATTCATTGGATAAATAAACACTCAAACCATATAAATATGTACAGAAATGCGATATACACATCTAAATGCAGGAATACTATACAAGTTGCGTTAAAGATTCAAAGGGATCTAAACACTTTTATGGACCATCCACTTTGTTTTGATACAAAAATCCACACTGAACTACTTTTATTTATTAAACAGGGGCCCTGGATTCTATTGAAATCGCTTAAAAGAGGAAAAAATCTTTTGGAATGAGGATCAGTGTCGCCACAGCACAAGATTATGCTGCTACAGTACTATTTCTCTTTCGGAGCATTGTTCTTAAAATCCAAGCTCCGATTGTTATTTCTTTTCTTTATTGGAAGGATGTTAAGTCACTGAAGCTAAGATCTATGCTGCCATGACATAGGATTGTGCCGTAGCGGTATAGATCCAGCCCCACAACACATATCTAGAAAGACTCAGAGCAAGTTTTTAATTTATTTTCTTGTTACAAAAAGTTTTGGCTGTTGGTGTAACACCTCATTCTATAACCCTATGTTATAAAACATGCCATTTTTTTTTGACATAAATCGGATGGCATTACTCCCAAATTATCTCACGAACACATATATAAATACATAGGCATACATTTACCATTCACATAGCAAGCATGATATCATACAAGCATTCTTTCATTTAAACCTATTAAGGAGTAACTTATCCATTCACAGAACTATAATCATTATAGGTATGTAGGATAGTTTGCATACACTAACATAAAAACATCCCAATAATAATCCATGAGTTACATGCATATCATTTCTTAATTACATGCCGTTAACTACATAACATAGTGTCTACAAAACAAGCAAAGACCTCATAATGTTATGTTTACATATCAAGACAAAAACATGCTAGATGCCATGAAATCACTAAGGGCGGTGGGAGGAGAGAGGCCTAGATTCCTGCTGGACCGACCTGTGCAAAGGGCGAGTGAAGCCTCAGTACTTCACTCGGACTGCAGACCTGAAACACATATTGCGATTTTGATGAGTCGCATACTCAGTAAATGTAAACCACAATAAAAGCAATAAGCACATAAAAGCAATTATTTCAAATATAGCCAAACAATAACTTATAAATCTCAAACCTGTTTTATCCTGACAGCACCTCTGTCATATATCCATCTGTGTGATATAATCATCACTAAAAATCACATCATATACAACCTAAAAACATATCAAAACAGTTGGATGTAAAGATTTGCTAAGGTTTTTCCCAATTCACTCTTATTTTCTTCCTTTCTCTTTCTTTTCTCTCTTCCTTTCTTCTTTATGTTTTCTCTTACTAAAAACCAACCAAA
>CANUEY010439508.1:0-12282 GCA_948099555.1 Croton setiger
TATTTTTAAGTCAAATTCGTGCTAGGTTAGGATTAGCTTTCCTTAGTCTTGTTTAGTTAGGATTCTTTAGTTTTTTCCAACTTAGGGTAGGACTTTTTGTAATGCCTATTTAAAGGCTTGTCTTGGACGAAATTTCCATCACTTTTCCATAACAATTTCGACTTTTATATGTTCATTCTTGAACTTATAAATTTCATGTGAGTTGAGAGAGAGAGTTTCTCCTTTCTTCTTTGCACAAGGAACTTGATTAACTTATCAACCTTAACAAGTTGTGGCGTTTTTCAATTCCTACCTTAAAATCCTTTGCGTACGAGCGGTTCTTCGTCCATTAAGAGACGTTGGGTCATGAGGGAAGGTGAATTTACTCTTGGGCGTGTTCTTTACTAAACGGGTAACTCGGGTTTTCTAGCCATTGCGAGCTATTGGGTCCGCGTCACTCCTGTACCCGAGGGATTATCTTCCAAAGGTGATTCCCGGATCAAAGGTCAGAAAAACTAAATAAAAGAAGATTTTTCTCCATGATAATGTCTTGATAAGAAACTTGAGAGAATTTGAGAGAAAACTCAAAGGAAGGAATGTGAGAAAGTGAGTGGAATGCGAAGAGAAAGGCCACCTCCCCTCCCCTATTTATAGGCAAAATCCCAAAACGCGGGTCCTCCCTGCGCGTCCAAACTCCGACCTCAACATTCGCAATTCAGAACGCCACTGAGCTCCATAAATCATGTTTTATGTCGCCCAGTGGGGGGCAACTATGAATACTCGAATTTTGAGGCCCTGAAAACCGAATTCCGCAGACCACGAATAGTCGAGCCGGACCGGACATTTTCGTAAAACAGTGCCGGAAGTATGCCTTCATGGTACTTGAAATGTCCAGGATTTAACGAGAGTCATAGGAATACCCTCGGAAAGGCCATTGGAGTCCCGGAACGTCCCGAAAAGGCTCCAGAATAAAAAACGCTCGAGTTGCGGAAGAAAGGCAACCCTGGCCTCCTAAGGAAGGCGCCCCTGGCCGCCCTCCAGGGCAGCCCTGGCCGCCCTTTGGAGGCAGCCCAGCCTAGCCCTGGCCACCCCGGCCGCCCTCCAAAGGAAGCCCTGGCCGCCCTTCGAGGCAGCCCCGGTCGCTCTCCGAGGCAGCCCCGGCCGCCCTCCATGGCAGCCCAGGCCACCCTCAGTTGAGTTTTGGCCGAAAATCACCTATAAATACCCCCCAAAACCATCATGTTCTTTACACCTTGAGCTGTGTTGACAACCGCTCTCTTCTCCTTTTTTGCCTACGGTGATTCTTCATCTCCAAGCAATTCTTTACTGCTTTCTGCAATGCATTGTTGTGATAACTTGCATTTGCATACATAAATCATAATAAAAATAAGTCGAAATCAAGCTGAAGCTAAGAAGCGGATACCAATTGCCTCAGGTATGTTTCGAAACTTTATCTCATTGATTCAATCCTTTTATCTCATCTTGTCGCATGCATACATGACATATTTGCATTGCATAATACATTTTTTGGTTAATATGTCGTCATAATCACTTATTTTGGACACTGCGCCACCTAAATCAAATCTTACGGCCATACGCCGCCCAAATAACCTTTTGGCTACAACGCCTAAACAAACACACTTTTCGGCCACAGTGCCATACAAAAAATCATATCTTGACCCCTAGGCCTAACAAGCCACTTTTCCCCCAGCGGAAACACACAAAACAAACTTTTCGGCCAAAAGACCTAAAAATCAACCTCCCCCAGTGGAGACATCAAAAAACATACATTTTTTACCACGGAAGTCAGAAAACTACTTTTTCGGTCACTTAACCAAAAAAATCACATTTTTGACCGCGGAAGTCATAAAACTCCTTTTTCGGTCACTAGACCAATAAAACATACATTTTGACCGCGGAAGTCATAAAACTCCTTTTTCGACCAGTAGGCCTACATTTCGACCACGAACGTCGATAAACTCCTTTTCGGCCACAAGGCCTACATTTCGACCACGGACGTCGATAAACTCCCTTTTTAGCCCCTAGGCCTAAATTCACTTTCACACATTCATAGCATGCATACATGCATACACCCCCTTCATCGCCTTTAAATAGGCAAATTCGAACTACATTGACATTGATCTCTCATTCAAACGAGAGTTTGTAGGCATATTCGAGATATAACCTCGAATAACAGGTCTGTCTCTCATTTCCAAATCTTCATTCCTGCATAACATACATTTAGAAGAAAGAATCATTGGATATGAATGCATGAAATAACCTCCAAATCTACCTCGGGTTCGAAGATTAGTGCTATTCATCCATTACGGCAATTAACCTAGAAATAGGTTAATCTCAAAACGGAGTCACTAAGGGGTTCTTTCTTAATTTTTCCCCTTTAACAAAATAAATTAAGTGGCGACTCTACATACACACACACACTTCACCCATACTGAAAAAACCCTGGCCAACCGACTTCCCTCGTGGATCAGCCGGGCAGCTTGGAAGGGGCAGCGCACCTCCGGTAAGGGTTCACAAAGAGCGTCGGGTTCCTTACTTGCAACGCTTAGATAAGTTAGCCCAACAGTTTGATGTTTTGACATTCGACTACCTGCCAAAAACAAAAAATCAATTTGTTGATACCTTGGCCACCTTAGCCTCGATGATGGATGTTAGAGAAGGAAAAGTCATCCGACCATTAACAGTTCTACTTTAAGAACAGCTAGCTTCCATAATGCACATGGTAGATGACAAGCCATGGTATTGGGACATTAAAAACTATCTTAAAAATGGGAATTATCCGGAAGGGTCATCCAAAACGGACCAAAGAACCTTAAGGACGTTAGCAGCAGGTTACCTCCTCTTTGGAGACATGTTGTATAAGAGAGCTTGGAAAGACATGCACCTAAGATGTGTAAACGAGGCAAAACTCATATCAATTATGGAATCTGTACATGGTGGAGAATCTGGTCCACACATGCATGAAAAAATCATGAATTTGGGCTATTACTGGCTGACCATGAATGCAGATTGCATAAAACATGCGCAAAGGTGTTATGAATGCCAGATTTTCGCCATGCTACAAAGGCAACCACCCGTTGCCTTGCATCCTATTACTTCACCATTGCCCTTCGCTACTTGGGGAATTGATATCATTGGGAAAATTCACCCTAAGGCTTCAAATGGCCACCAGTTCATTTTAGAAGTTATAGATTACATCACAAAATCGGTTGAAGCAGCCTCTTACTCAGTTCTTAATGCCAAAAGGGCAGCACATTTTGTTCGTGCCAATATCCTATGTCGGTATGGAACACATTTTGAGGTCATCACAGATAACGGGTCTCATTTCCAAAAAGATTTTGCAGACTTATTGAAAGATAAGAAAGTCCAACATCACAAGTCTTCCCCCTACAGACCACAGACAAATGGAGCTGTAGAAGCAGCAAATAAGTCTATCGAAGTCATCCTGTAGAAGATGGTTCAAAACCATAAAGTTGGCATGAACAGTTGCCCTATGCCTTATGGGGTCATAAAACAGTCATTTGAACTCCAACTGGGGCAACCCCGTATTCCTTAGTGTATGGGATGGAAGCAGTACTCCCCATTGAACTCGAAGTTCATTCAACCCGAGTCATCCAAGAAAGCCAAATCAATTAGGCCGATTGGATCAATAACTACCACCATTAACTTCTGGGTCTAAATGAGAGAAGACTACAGGCCTTGCATCAGAACCAGGGTTACCAAAGACGAATTGCTAGACATTTCAACAAAAAATTCAGAGACCGGAAGTTGGAAGAAGGTTGTTTAGTCCTAAAAAGGAATATCACTAATCGGCTTTTTCAATAAAAAAATCTTAACTCAAAATTTGGAAAACGAAATTGGTTTCAGAGGCCGGTAAATCCGAGCATCAGTCGAAATGAAATTTCAATGACGTACCTAACCCTAAACCCTCACCCTCTTACCCAAAATCTTTGGTTCAAACCTTGCCTTTTATCCAAAACTAAAAATGGAGTCAACTTTTATTCAAATTTGGTTTATTTTTCTTAAAACTAAAATTGGTTCCCGAAGGGTGGTGACTCTAGAACAATTTTTAAGACCGACTAGTTCGGCATCGCGATCCAAAATATTTAGTCACTACTTTTTGGTACAAAAACCAGAACCGGAACGTCAAAAGCTGCATTTTGACGAATTTTACCTCTTAGATACCTAAATTTAGTAAAATTACATTTTGGCCCATAAAGTTTATAATTCATTGCAATTTAGTCATTCCAACAAAGTTTTAATTGTTTTCAATTTAGTCCTGCCAGATTTATTTTCTGCCAGACTTTACTTTAGTGCCTAGAGTTTTGACGCGTTGTCAATTAAACCCTTCAGAACTTTTAATTTCTTTCAATTGGGCACCTCTGCCCAAATTAACTTCGGGAAATTAAAATTTGGCCCCTGAAGTTACTAACGGACTTCAATTAAGTCCCACGAAACTTTAAAAATTATTCAATTAGGTCCTTCCACCCAAATTGACTTCTGAATATTATAATTTGGCCTCTGAACTTGCTGCCAGACTTCAATTGAGCCCCTAAAAACTTTAAAAGTTATTCAATTAAGTCCTTTTTGGTTTAAACTGAATTTATTTTTATAAATTCAACTAATTTGCTAATAAATTGAGTTAAATAATTATAGATATTGTTAAATATAATTAGTATATAATTAATTAAACTTGAAATTAAATATAAATGGCATTAATGATTATTTCTAATATAGTAAACATGTGTTATAAGTTAAAATTCAAAGGAAATAGAAACATTATGTTATTAGAATTAATTTGGTAAAAGATAATAAATATTAAATCATGCACTTTATTGTACATGAATTGTAATTAAAGGAAAATTAATTAATTACATATGGAATTATATAGGAACGTCTAAAATAGGAGGGGAGCGGGGAAACAACCCGAGATCTAATCTGGATCACAATTGAAAAGTAAGTGTAAACTTACTTATATGTATTGCTTTCAAATGATTTGCCAAAAAATGACGAATTGTTATATAATATTTAATTTGTTTGGACCGGTACTGAAGGCTGGTCAATTGATTTATTTGATATTCAAATTATATGATATTTGAATTACTTGGATCGATGCTGGAGCCTATTAATTAAATTTTTTGCTTTGATTATATGATAATTGAACTGTTTGGACTAGTATTGAAGCCCGGTCACTTGACATTATTGATAATTGAAATACAGGTGATTTGGTGATTGAGTCGGTACTGAAATCCGACCAATTCACCTATTGAAATTTATTATTTGATATTTATCTATTTGGACCGGTACTGAAGTCCGGTCAGCTGTATTTATCGTTTTTTATTAAATGATGTTTATTTGTTGGGTCGACACTGAAAATCCGGTCAATTTAGTTTATTTTAATTAAATATATGATGTTCAAAGTTGTTAAATCAAATGATTCAATTTCTTTACATAAAGTATACGGAATAATATTTTGGAAAAATTGGTTTATTTGTTTTGAATAATTTATGATGATTAAGTTACTTGAAATAAATGGTTTAATTATTTCGAATAATATAGGTTGATTAGATTATTTGAAATAATTGATTTAATTATTTTAGATAATATGGGTTAATTAGATTACTTGGAACATATTGATTTACTTGTTTTGAATTATATATAATGATTAGACTGTTTGGAACAATTGTTCTCCTTGTTTGAAATAACACATGTTAATTTAATTGTCTGGACCAATTGATATACTTGTTTGGGATTATGCATGTTGATTTATTTATTTAGGCCGGTACTGAGGCCAATTAATTAAATTGACTGATATTGAATATATGTTATTTGAATTATATGGATCAGTATAGAAGTTCGATCGATTAAGTTATAGTATTTGAACATTTGATGATTTATCTATTTGGACCGGTACTAGGGTCCGATCATTTGGAATTATTGTTAATTGAATATATGTGATTAAATGGATTGAGTCCGTATTGAAATCTGACCAATTTACTTATTGAGAATTTATTATACGATGTTTATTTGTTTGGACCAATATTGAAGCCCGATCATTGGAGTATATGGAATATTAAGATAAATGTACATATGTCATACAAGTACATTCAAACAGGACATAATAAAGGCAGTTGTGACCATCCTGTCCAGTATTTGCAAATTTCACAAACGAGACCCACGAGTCTCTATATGAATTGACGGATGGACCTTCGAGTCAACACTTGATTACAAATGGACCTTCGGGTCAACACTAGATTACAAATGAACCTTCTGGTCAACACTTGATTGCAGATGGACCTTCAGGTCAGCATTTGGTTACAGATGGACCTATAAATCATTTAGGTCTTTATTACTGGCCAACCACTTGTCACTTGTCACTTAAAATCCTAGGGTAGTACTTGGCTCAATGGATCACAACATAACTACATGAAATTATATGACATTCGCATATGTGTATCGCTATGTTTTGACTATTATTATGAAATATGATTTATGACCATCTTGAATTATATTGGAAATTATGATAATTGTCTACATGTCATACAAGTTTAGTGCATTCATACAAGACTAAATAAAGGAGTTATGACCATCCTGACCAGTACTAGCAAAGATTTCACTTAGGACCTATGGGTCAATATATGATTTACACTTGGTACTTACGGGTCAATACATGATTTACACTTGGGACCTACAAGTCAATATATGAATTATTAACCGACCTATGAATTATACAGGTCTTTGTTACTGGCCAGCCACTTGTTACTTGTTACTTGAAATCCCCGAGGGAGTACTTGGCTCGATGGGTCACAACGTAATCAAATGGAATTATATGACATAGACATCTGCATATTATCATTTGTATGTGTTATATGAAATTACTTGGTATCATTGGTATTAGCTGCAGCCCACAGAGTAAACAGAATCATATGACATAGAAAGTTGTATATTGTTATATTTATTTGTTCAAATGGAATTAAATGGAATTATTGGTTAAATCAGTTAAAGCTCGCAAGGTAAATAGAAGCATATGAAATAAGTTTGTCATCTATAGGTTTGGTGTATCATTTTGACTTGTGATTTATTATTTTGTTTTATATTGTTTAGTTTATACTTGCTGAGTATGCAGCACATCAAATTGCAATTCTATTGTGACACCCTAAACCCAACCAATGTCATTTTTGACGTCATTTCATGCATAACAAGCATTTTCATTCCATACGCATTATATTTAATTGAATAATTGATTTAATTATGAATTATATGATTTGAACATGTTATGGAATGAGATGAATATGATAAAAAAAGTTATGTTTTAAGCTCGTTTACAATCGGAAGACGCAAACGAGGCTTGATTAGGCTTTTTGGCTCGCCCAACCAATAAAACGTCGGAAACGAGGAAAATATATATGAAATGATGTTGATATTTTAAGGTTTGATTATTTATATGATTTTAAGAGTTTTGGAACCCTAAAACTATGACGACGTTGTACATTTTCAGTTGCACAAATATCGTCGAGGTTTCGGAGTTGGTTTCAGCCGCCGACCGAACCGCAAATAATTTTCGGTTTCCAATTTCGAAGAAACTTTAAACATTTGTTATATTTATTATTTTGACACCAAAAACAAATTTAATCAAGTGCTGGAAGAGGATTGGGCCTAAAATTGTAAATGAAAGTGAAGGAAGAATGAGGTGGAAGAAAAGATTAGGTTAAGTTAGATATTATGTTTGTTTAAGTTAAAAATGAAGTAGGTGGTTTAAAGTTAGCATGTGAACTTGTTCCAGAGATACATGGGTGGCTGGAGAAAGGATTGAAAAGGTGGAAGAGGCAGAGAACAAAGGGAAATCGTGTAAGAACAGAAAGAAAAAAAGATAGAGAGAAAGAGAAAAGAGAGAGAAGAGAGAAAATAAGCAAGAAACCTTTAGTTTAATACCTTTAATATGTTCCTAAGATCTGTAGGAGAAGGTTAGAGATGATAGAAAGTGTGAATACTCAAATTTTGAGGCCTGGAAATCTAAGTTCCTCAGACTGCAAACAGTTGAGCCGGACCGGACGTCACCGGAAAACAGTGCCGAAAATATGCCTTCATGATACTAGAAACGTCCGGGATTTTACGAGGTTCACGGAAATGCCCTCGGAAAAGCCATCGAAGTCTCGAAACGTCCCGAAAAGGCTCCAGAATGAAAAACACGCGAATTATTGAGGCAGGGCTCCGGGCCGCCCCGCCCTCCGGAGGCGCTCTTGGCCACCCTAAGTTGACGTTTGGCTGAAAATCACCCTATAAATACCCCCTCCAACACCCTTTTTCCACACGCCTTGAGCTGTGTTGACAGTAGCTCTCTTCTACCTTTTTGCCTTCGGTGATTCCTCATCTCCAGGCAATTCTTTACTGTTTTCTGCATTGCATTATTGTGATAACTTGCATTCATTCATTATAATCACATATAAAATAAGTCCAAATCAAACTGAAGCTGCGAAGCGGACGCCAATTGCCACAAGTATGATTCCACTCAATCTTTTTAGTTTAATTCTCTTCTACCCCTTCTCAAACCATGCATACACGACATTTTGCATAGCATGCACACACTTTTTGGCCATAGTGCCACCTAAAATCAATCTTTTGGCCGCAGCGCCACCTAAAATCACACTTTTTGGCCACAGCGCCACCCAAAATCAATCTTTTGGCCGCAGCGCCACCTAAAATCAATCTTTTGGCTGCAGCGCCACTTAAAATCAATCTTTCGGCCGCAACGCCACCTAAAATTACACTTTTTGGCCACAAGGCCTAAAAAAATCAATCTTTTGGCCGTAGCGCCACCCTAAAATCATCTTTTTGGCCCCAAGGCCTAATCAAAATCAATATTCCCCAGTGGAAACAACGCAAAAACACACTTTTCGACCACAGGCATCGATAAACTCCTTTTTTCGGCCACAAGACCTAAATTACACACTTTTCGACCACGGATGCGATAAACTCTTTTCTTGGCCAAAAGGCCTAAATTTCACACCTTTCGACCACGGAAGTCGATAAACTCCCTTTTCGACCATGGACATCGATAAACTCACTTTTGGCCAAAAGGCCTAAATTCACAACCACACACTTAGAGCATGCATACATGCATCCCTCCCCCTTTATCACGCCTTTAAATAGGCAAGTTCGAACTACATTGACCTTGATCTTTCATTCAAACGAGAGTATGTAGGCATATTCGGGATCTAACCTCGAATAACAAGTCCACCTTCAATATTCACCAAATCTCTTCATTCCTGCATCACATACACCTAGGAGAAGAAAAATTTAGATGAATGCATGACATAACCTCCGAATTCACCTTGGGTTCGTAGACTTGTGTCTTTCATGCATTGGGGCGATTGACCTAGAAATAGGTTAATCGCAAAACGGAGTCACTAGGGTTTTTTCTTAATTTTTCCCCTTTATCAAAATAAATTAAGTGGCGACTCTACACACACAAACACATCACCCCAAGTGAACATCCCCTGCCAACCCGTCCTCGCGGGCGGGCCCCGGCGGCTTGGAAAGAGGAACTGATTTCCGGTGAGGGTTCACAATCTGGCGACTCTGCTGGGGAAAAGACTTAACTAAAGTTAAGTGTGGGTTACCATTGCATTCATCTTCATTGCATTTTTCTCTATTAACATTGTTTTGGAGGAACAAGTACCCTTTCCTAAAGGAGCCTTGAAGAGATTTGGACAAAAAAATAATAATAAAATGAATTGCATTTGTATTTGATATGCACGATTGAATATTTTGTGCATAAAAAATGAATTTGAAATGAATTTCTTTTCACTCTTCAAACTTCATGAGTCGGGATAGCAAGTAGCGCTAGATGGGCATGCCTCCTTAGTGATCGTCCACGGACAGCTAAAACCTCCCACCTTGGTACTAAAAACCACTTCTAATCCTTTTAGGGGTGGCCCAAGAGTGAGTCGTATCGCTGTACCCACACGAAACTCATTGTTTCACATGTGGCTAGGTATATCCTTACTTTAGGTGCACGAGGGTCCTTATTAGCCACTCATTTTTCTCATGTAAATTAGAACCTTCCCCTTAAGATACCCTAAACTAGAGTATTGCATTCATCCCATGACATTAGAATGAATTATGGTGTGATGATGTGTGCATTCATGTATTCATACCACCTATAAATAGGGGGGTAAAAAAAGAGAGAGAGAGAAAATTAAAAAAAAAAAGAGGAAAGAAGAAATGAAGGGAATAGAATAAATGAAACATGAACCATCAATTAATTGGATTAAGAGTCTATCCTATACCTGACCTCACCTTACCCTAGATACCTAATTCTTTTCCCTTTTATCCACACAGGTACTTACCCAACAAGTGTCATCACCTACTTCAGAATCATCACCAACAAGTCCTATACCTTCTCTAATGGCCTCCCTAGATGACATCCGAGCCTTTTTGAGAGAACAAGATGATGAGATCAATGCCCAAATGGAAGTCAAAATGGAAGCTAGGATAACCGAAGCCCTAGCCAACCAGAAAGTTGCCCTCCTGTCTAAATTAGGAATTGGGGCAAAAGAAGCCTCAACTTCTGAAAAGGAACCTGCCTGTAACACCTCTTACTGTACTCTTATGTCATAAAACATGTTATTTTTTTATGGTATAACATATGTAACATGTTGTTATCTCTGTTTTAAACTCTTTAACATCTTTACAGTCACAAGTCATACATATACAACATATAATCTCTTTTAACTATTATAGCTATGTCATTCAAAACATACATATAACAGCATATGACATCTCTTCTCTTTTACCTTACTTTTGGTTAATCTGGTCTTTCTCTACATTATAAGTATATATAAACATAGCATACTTTACATATATCAAAACATGGATACAACCAAATATTTATCCAAAAGGCTATAAAATCATAGCACCATATATTTACATGCCAAAACATATATAATTATGCTTACATCATAAAACATAACAAAAACTATATGCAATATGTACAAATGAACTGTGAGAGGGAGAGAGGCCTAGGCTTCAGCTGAACCGACCTGAGCATAGACGAGTGAAGCGTCAATACTTCACTCGGACTGCTGACTT
Source organism: Croton setiger (assembly GCA_948099555.1). Lineage (NCBI taxonomy): Eukaryota > Viridiplantae > Streptophyta > Magnoliopsida > Malpighiales > Euphorbiaceae > Croton > Croton setiger. Next base: position 11,092 of record CANUEY010439508.1, read on the forward strand.
GAAACATACATTGCGATTTTGATGAGTCGCATATTCAATAAATTTAAACCACATTCATATAACATCAACATATAAGGCAATTTATTCAAAGCATATCAATAAGCAATGAATTCAAATCATATTTATCATATAAAATCATTTCTGTATGAATACTATGCAATATGACATGTCTCTCTGTTCTTTAGTTGTGATTTATCGACCAAGTGTTGCCCCGGGAATTTCACCTCAAACGGTTCTCTAACTGGATCCAGTAAATGAGGAAGACCCGGAATACCGTCGGTCAAACCTCATTCTGTAAGATCCGAAGATCACTCTGTAGCATATAGGACCCGTAGGTCTTTCTATATAATATAGACCCGTAGGCCTCTCTGTAAAAACTCGTTAGTTTTCTCTGGTGAAATTTGCAAACACAGGCTACGATAATCACAACACCTGTAATTAAGTCCTGTGGAAATACATTTATGCAATATACATTTCATAGCAATATCTCTCATATAAACATGTAGCCGGGTTTCAGTACCAGTGAAAGCAACATATATATATATATATATATATCATATCAAATAACTTGACTGGTCAGATTTCAGTACCGACTCAGGAATCACAAATAAAGCAATTCATATATCATATATCTCTGGTTGATTGGGCTTCATTACCGGTCAAAACAATTCAATAAAACTATAACTTTTCACTTTTCATATATCACAGTTGACCGGGCTTCATTACCGGTCCAAAACAATTTTATATAGCATATTAAGCAATATCACATATACATCTCTCTATACATGTAAGTAACTTATCTCTCTGCTGTGAGCTCGGTTGAGTCTCGGGCTGCTTACCCCGTGCCGCTCGCGAACTCGACGCTCCTATAATGCATAACAAAGCAACCATGTTCAACAAATCAATTTAGGAACCCATATAAGCTATGATGCATGCTTTAATATTTAATTCTCTGATTTAATTGAGTTTTAATTTCAATCCGTATAATTTTCTATAATTTAAAACTTAATCTCTAAAAATCTCTGCTTTAAAATCATTTAATTTCAAATTAAAAATAATTGACAATCTCTATTTAACATATAATAATTATAATTAATCATAATTATAATTATTAAAACCATTTATAAACTTTAAATAAACTCTTTAATACTTTAAAATAAATTCATAAACAAAAATCTCTAATAAAACATT
>CANUEY010439626.1:0-19396 GCA_948099555.1 Croton setiger
AGAAAGACCTAAAACTGACTTATATACCTCCCAAAAGGTAGGGTTAACTAATATAATAATAGGACCCACTAAAATTTATAATAAATTGGTCTTCCAGACTTCAAAACGAATAGAAATAACCCTTGAGATGTTTCGGGCCAGTAGACCTTTTAAAATAAATTGCGTCTCCCATTTCCGCTTAGTCTTGCCCACAGCTAAAGATCGGATTGCCTTTTGCAGTTTCAATCTTTCTTTAAAACGCTTTAATTATGCTCCCTTTTCGCTCCATTCATGCTAAATCCAACTTTTCCGACACAAAATAAATAATCAAATAAAACTATATTTTTAAGCACAAATTACGCAAAATCAATACAAATATAACAATAAAAATAAGTTGGATTCGCATGCTATCAATATACAGGATCATTATCATAACATCAATGAGAAATAGGTAGCATCATCTATTGATTCAAACAGAAAAGAAAGAAACAGGCAATATCCATAAACAATAGCATCTAATCAGGTTCCCGTATATAAACATCCATTATATTCAGAATGTAAGAAGAATAAATTAAAGAAAAAGATGTAAATCAGAAAATAAATACCTCAACTGCTTTTTGAAATTGATTCCAATTCAGAAGTTGATTTCGATGTTCTTACAGATTTGATGCAAATTACAATTGAAGGAGTATAAAGCCTTTTGCACTCAGAATCGATTCACAATATCAAATTAATTTTGATATGTGAATCGATTAAAACAGAAAGAGAAAGGGAAATTGGATTGAAAACCATGAAACCACCTTTTTACAGAAACGAACCCTAGAAATTCTTAAACTCAGTAAACTCTCTCAATTGCTTACAACTTTTCTCGATTGCCCTCTCCTTCTGGACCCTCCTTGGAACTTTCTCCCCCTCTCCCTGAAACCTCTCTGGAACTTCCCTTTTTCTGGAACGCTCTTAGATCTTTTATCCTCTTGCTCCCTCGCCTATACGCGTCTGCGTCCAACTTTTCCATCTTCTTCGCTCCAGCTTCCACGTAACAGTTTGTTACGCCTTAGAGATATTCTTCTGTAGCCGATTGCACCTTTCCTTCGCTGCGCTCGTCTTCAACCTTCACTGTCTTCAATCTTCAATTCTGCTTCTTTGGTTGTTCTTCTGTCTTCGTGTCTTCTGTCTTTGAGTTTCAGTTTGAAGGGATTGTCTGCTTCTGTTTCTTTCGAAGTTTTCACCTGTTTTCTTTTTTTTTTCTTTTTTTTTTAACTTGGATCAAAACGACGTCGTATTTACCAATACGTTGCGTTTTGATTAATGATATAAATAGAGCAGAAATTGTGAACCGAACCGCTTAGGTTCGGTTCAACATTATATCCTTATTTTCTTTTCTTCATCTTTTAACCCCTATTCTTTTATTTCTCTTTCAATTAAATCCTTCCTTCCCATTTTAATTTTCAATTCTTCCTCATTTCTTTTAATTTCTTTCAAAAACATCCTTTTCTTATTTCTAATTCATTTTTTTTTATTTTTCCCTTTTCTTCTTTTTAATATTTTTCTCTCCCTTTTTTCCTAATATATATTTTTTTCTTTTCTCAATTTTTCAAAATAAAAACAAACTAAAAATAGAAATAAGACAAATATATTTTTAATTTGAATATTTTTCTTTTAGATTTTAGGGGTCAAAAATCGAGCGTCAACACTATCCAAGAAGCCAATCTTCGGTGAGAAGTGGCCATCCAACTTCGATGAGCAGCGATCATCCAGAAACGACTCGTCTCTACTCATTCTTTAGTAAGGTTCTTTTTGTTTCTTTTCTTTTTGCTTGAGGATATGATATTTTTTGCTTTGTAAATTTGTCAATAAAATGATTTTTGCTCTGTAACTTCTCTGATTTTTAGTTTGTAAATTTTGAGGAATGGTGTTGCTGTGATGATTCTGGATGTTCATGAATTTTGTTTCTGTGATGATTCTGGAGGTTATTTTTTTTTTCCTCTATAATCTCTATTTATGAAATTTTTTGGAGTTGAGAATGGAAATTTTTTTTAAGCAAATTCATTTTCTTGATTATCTATCTTGCAAGACATACTCAAATTCACTAATCAAAATTGTTTGTATCAATACCAAATGATAATGAAAAACACGTCAAATGAACTTGCACTATTCAGAAAAAACTTGCTGTGAGGAATGTCTAATAATGGTTTGCATTTAGAAATTGTTTTGGTTGAAGAGTTTAAGTATGAAATTTCCCTAACTTGGAAATGGAGAATGAAAATGAAGAGTGTGGTGTCACGGAGGTGCTAGTGTTGGAAGCAGCTGAGGGTAAAGAAATGCAATTTTCCAAACAGAGGTTTCTGTAGTTTCATAATAATTAATTAAATAAGGATCAATTGATTTCTTTCTTTTTTCAAAGAATCAAAATTGACGGTTTAAATCTTTTCCCAGCATTTCTCATTTGATTTAAAAACCACCTATTAACAAAAGAAAAAAGCATTTCATAATGATATTGGTAAGGATCAATACTGAAAAATCAACCATTTTTAAGATATTGATATTGAAAGAGAGAGTATAGTTGTAGTTGATAATGATAATAATTTAAAATTTAAAATTAAATATACATAAAAAATAAAAAAGGACCTGATAGTATATTAATGTAAAATTTAAGGACCTGAAATAAATATAATACAAAAGGTAATATTGTCATTTTATGTCAAGATAACAGTCAGTTAATGCTCATTCTGGACGGAATGACCTAATAGTACAATTTTTAAAACCATAAGAACCTATTAATACAATTTCCAAAATAAAAGAACCTCAGAGTATATTATACAAAACCTTAGGGACCTATAAATAACTATTCCAAATCATTAAGTGAAAGTTGTGTGACCTTTGAGAGAAAGATATGATATGTTGTGATTTGTAAGATGTTTTGCATAATGCTCAATAAGGTTAAGATCAAAACTTAGATATAAGGCTATGTTGCAACATAAACAATACTACCCAATCATATATGGAATATATAGTCTTTGGCTGTGAGTTATGATTTATATGGCATTAGTAGTCCGTTGTGGCCTTGTAGCCATGTAACGCGTTAATTTGTTCCCTTATCTCTCGATTTCCCCCTTTGATCTTATAGAGCATGTCTTGTTTGTTATAAATGTGTGATGTAATATGATATAAGATAAATATGTTGTTGATTATGATATGAATGTACATTGTGGATCTGTGCTCCGTACTTGCACGATCAAGGTAAAGTATAAGGTAATGTGATACATGTGATTGCATGATATTATTTCAGTTTAAGTTAAAGTTTCCACTGGACATTCTAATGCTCAACAAGTTACATGTCTAACTCGTAGGTTGTTGATCAAGCTTAAAGCTTTTGGGTAGTGCTTTCTCCACAATTGCAAAGTTCATCAATGAGCTTGAGGAGTAAATGATTGTATTTTGTTATTTTGAATTTGTCTATAATATGTACAAACTATGTTAGATATTTGATGTAGCTTGTATAAGGTTACACTTTGACCCACTTTTTATAAAGAAAATATTAATACATTGATTTAATGATGGTATTTGATTATAGTAATGAAATGGAAGGAAAAATTTTATATAAATTAATAATGTATGTTGTATGAGTTAATTGATATAGGTTGAATACATCGTATGTGATGAACAGAGCCGGGCGGTCCAAAGACTTGTGAGTAACACTACAAGTGGAGCATTTAAGGTTATAAGCCAAATTGCCAACCCTTCCCACTTGCAATTTGCGCGGGCAGCAGCCTTCCAGTCAAAGCCAACACTGAACTGAACCACCTGCATTTAATTTATGACCCCATCCAAGGACAAGACCTCTCTACCGAAATTTTCTCCCTTTTTCTTCTCAGATCAAGAATTATTAAGATACAATAAATATAAATATCATTTTAAAAAAAATAATTTAAGTTTCCATTTTCAATTTAACTAGGTATCCGACCGGGCAATGTGCGGATATGCGAATTTTTTAACTACATCATCCTATTAATATCATATTTACTTTATTTTATTGTTTGTGTATACTTAATATAATTATTTAAAGATATTTATGAATTAAAATATTATTCTATATATTAATTTTTAGTAAATTAAGTTTTTTTTTACCTTCAAAATTACTCATAAACTTTTATGGTTTACCATCTCATTTAATATTCTTATACAATTAAATTATATAAAAATTATATTTTTATTTTAGTTTTAATATTTTAGAGATATAATTGTAAATATAGAGCAATAATAATAATAATAATAATAATAATAATAATAATAATAATAATAATAATAATAATAATAATAATAATAATATTATTATTATTATTATTATTATTATTATTAATATAAAAATTAGCACTAATTACTAATTAATTATAAATAAAAGTTAGAATATGAAAATTCATTACATATTAAATATAACTAATTTAAAAATTAGAAAAAGTGATATAATGCCGTGTAGATTTTGAAGCATGGTTTCATGTCATCTATTATTTTTCAATTATTATATATTTTATACATAGATAGATTACTCCGTCCGTTTTGTAAAACATGTCATAATGAGTGGATTGGATAATAAATTTACTATTTAGCCTCATAATATTTATAATTATTTTATATTTTAAATTCTAATATTTAATAAATTATGGAAGATAAAAATGAAAAAAAAAAAAGAGATATGTGACACTTATTTTAGAACAAATTAAATGTTATATTGCAAAACGGAGAGAGTATATATCATTATTAATTGTTAAATTTAAATTTTATTTATAAAGTTTCATCGATAAATATATTGCACACAATTTTTGGAGAAAATTTTTGAAAAAACTAAAGTAATTACAATTTATATCTATATACTCTCTCCCCATTCCGTTGCTTAAAGATAATTTTCAAATATTCACAATGAATTTAGTTAGAAAAATTTTCATTCAAAAAAAGTAGAAATAACTAAAAGTATTATAATGTCCTTACTAAAATTTGATATCAAACATATATTATCCATAAATCACAAAACATAGTAGATTTGTCTATTAACTCTGCTATGAAATATTATGTAGATGCTTTGCCTTAAAAATAATTTAACTCACTTTTTCTATATGAATCAAACAGAATGAGTTTTTATTTAAAATTTATACTTTCATAAAACTATTGATTAAAAATTTTTAAAATAAAATAATATTTAAATTTAAATACACCAACTCAAACGCAATAAACTACCAATGTAAATAACCAAGTCAGCATCTTGCACATGAGTCATCTGTCCTTAGAAAAAATCTATCTACATAAATTGGAGGATACTTTATCATTCACAAGTTAAATGACTCATGGACAAAAATATTTGATAGACACCAAAGTGTATTTAAAAACATAATTAATATATGAATTTTTTATTTTTAAATAACAAATTAATTTATTATATTTCTAATAAAATATATTTGTGGAGCCATTTAATTGACCTCATAAATATCATTATCATTCACATAATGCATACTTTGAACGAAGGACATTTTAGAATACTGTTGTGGATGTTATTGTCCAAAATACAAATCCTCTAACCCGACACTTTATTGGGTTAAAGTATTATTTCACTCAAAGTTTGTAGATTGTTATGGTTGCACCTCAAAATTAACTTTCTCCTCCTTTAAAAAAAAAAAAAAACTTTCTTCTTCATATATCCTAAATTTCAAAGAAAAAGAATGAGTTTAATGAGTTTTTACATGAAAAAAATTAAATTTTCTTCTTGAGACATATAACATGTCACCTTATCATTGATCGATTGGTTTATAAAAGAAAAAAAAAAAAAGAAAAAGAATGGTGGCACTTGAGTTACAAAGTGAAATTTAGGATCCATTTAGTTATAAGGTCACAATTTTGGGATCATAAGTGAAAATTATACTAGCTATTCTAGTTTCAAAGTTATTCCGATTTTTCAACAGAAAGAGAAGGGACCAATTTTGTAATTAACATTTTAATCAATTTGACAAACAAAACTTACTTCTATCTTAAAATACCCATATTTAAAACATGAATAAAAAGGATTTCTTCATTTGGAACCATATATTGAACTTGAAAGACACACTGGTTTGGTATTGAAGAAAAAAGTGAAAAAGTTTGAGTTGAGGTTATGCTACTGTTTGGGAATGCATGCATTTCCATCTATCCAGTGGTATGTCTGAGCGTCACTTGTCCCATTTATAGCCCCAAAAAAATAACATATTTCAATGTGTTGTCTATTAAGGTGTGTATAGAATGACGATCTGATCTGACTAGATTTAACGGGTTCTGTTCAAATGACATATTGAAAATTTTGAGTTTTTTATATCATTTGATCACTTTGAACAATTAGCAATTTAAGTCATACAATTCAAATTCGATCTCAACTCAACCCCAACCAAGGAAAAATAGTATTTGTACTGAGTTCCTTTACTCAAAATTTTCGAATGGTTAGATTGTCATGTTCTGGTCAAATCCAATCCAAAACCTGACCCATGCACACTTGTTAACAATTGGATTATATATAATTTAACTCCTCTAATATATCTCTATAACTTTACCCAAATAAATTTAGTTTTGAAATTTTTTTAAAACGATGATATAAAACCTTAACAATTAGTTACCTTGTGTCATTTTGTAATATATATTCGCCAAATTTACTATTTAATATCAGATGTTTGGTCATAATTAGTATTTAGTCACTAAATTTTGATAATATTGCTATTTAGTCATTTATATTATATTGTGCTTCCATTTTTATGAATATTCTTGAAATTCCGTCACATTTTTCAAGATTATTCCAAGAATTTTGCAAAATTCGGTAACTAAATAGTAATATTGACCAAATGTTCGAGACTAAATAGTAATTTTGACCAAATCTCGGGTACTAAATAATAAATTAACCATACATCAGGGAAGTCAGTGTAATATTGTGAAAATCCAATAACTAAATAATAATTATAACTAAACATCATGGATTAAATAGTAAATTTTCCCTCTAAACCTCATAATTTTCTGTTTTTTGAAGAGATCATAATTTTCTGTTGTCAGTTAGACTATCATTTCATTATGTCCAAATTGCTACTATATTTTTATTGCACGTCTAAAAAATTTTATCTTTATCTATTTTTCCACTTGTCCAATGGCATTTAATTAATTAAAAAAATTTAACAATTTTTATTAAAAAAAAATCATTATCGAAAAAGAAGTACAAAGGTTGGGATACATTACGCATAACTCAAAAATTAACATTAAATTTATACAATTTTCACTATAGAAGTGAGTTTTAACTTCTCAATCTTTTTCCTCGTACTGTTATATGTGGCCGACATTTAATTATCTTGAAAAATAAACAGGAAAAATTATTTAGTTGCTAAATTTTGTATAATATTAGTATTTTGTCTTTACATTTTCTAAATATAATATTCACTCTCTGCATTTTGCATTTTGTATATATTTAGTTAAAATGTCATTTTATCCAAAATTTTAATAATAACTCGTGTAAAGAAACATTTAGACGCAATGACATTTTAACTAAATAGATATAAAATTCGTGAACTAATAATTATATTTACAAAATCCAAAGATGAAATACTAATATTATACGAATTTTAGAAACTAAATAATTGTTTTTTTTTAATAAAATAAATATTTATATTGGAGAATACATAGCTAGACCCAGTCCATGAGTATAGCCAATAAAAAATTTCCATTTTTACTACTTTATCCTTTCCCCTTCTGGTAAAAAACATTAATACCTTCTTAAAATTAAAAATCACCTATGTTTATTTTTGAAATATTTCCGAATAAATAAAATGTTATAAATTCTATAAAAATAATTGATAAATTTAAAATTATTTATTAAAACATTTGAATTCCATCACAAACCTTATAGATTTGAATTATTTCTTTAAAAATTATATTAAAAAAAGTTCATAAGAAAAAATAACTAATGGTTTATTTACTATTCAGGTGATATCCTATTTTTGGATGTTACCTAATATGGTATTGAAATTTTCAAAATAATAACAATTACGTACCGTTCACCAAAATAAATACTCTTTATTTGGTGAGTTTTAAATGTGGCATGCTAATTCTTGACACTCAACATGGTAGTTATCATCTCAATTCAAATTATATAGAAAAGCTATGAATTTTCTAAAACCTTTTGCAGTAAAATTAACTGTAAATCTAGAAAAAGACCTAATTGTTTTTTATGAATTTTTGAAAAAAGTTTCGTGATATAGACAATAAGATGCCATAATGCTTTGTTGCAGACATTGCAAATTTTAGGGGCCATATTTTGTAATTTAGGGTCTCAATTTTTTGTTTTAAATATTTCAAGACTATTTTGCTTCACCTATATATATTAGACTTATTTATCGTTTTATAAAACAATTTTCATTCTCTAATCAAATTATAGATATTTCGAATCCTATTTAAGATTTTCTTTATTTTTGAACGATGTGGAAAAAACTTTTATATTGGTATTCTGTTTACATAATTTTCTTTCCCCTCACTCTCATTCCTTCCCCTTCCCTATCTCTCTAATAATATTACAATTTTTAGAATAAATGTATTAAAATATTATGCAAACATTTATATATGTATAAATGATATTCGGAAAAAAAAAAATGCACTATTCAAGAATAATAAGAGCACATTTTAAAATTTTTTGTTTTTAAAAAAAATTCAAATTCTTACCTTTTTTAGAAATTCAAATTTGTAATTCAAAATTTAAGAAAATTATAAGTTCTCTCCAATTTTTCTTACCTAACATATATCTATCTTCACATTTTAAATCTATTGTACATTCCAACCACATCTATAATTTTTTCGATCTCTCCAAGTTAAGGGATAAATAGAAAAAATTGTGACGAAAATTGATTCTCATTTAAATTTTTATTTTTTCTCAATTTCCCTATATAACTAACTCAAACAGTGTGAGTATTTATGTTTTTATTAAAAATTAAAAAATTATAAAAAAAAAAATTTCTTCTTCTTAGCTGATCGCCGTCACTATCAACGCCGCCTCTATCATCACCACCATCTCATCTTTTTTCCATAATACAACAACTGTCTAACGATAATAAGAATAAAACGTGGCCGAGACTATGGTTAACGACAAGCAACCGCCATTGATGGGAGCTTAGAGATTGAGTGTCGCCAGCCCTTTCCCTCAAGCTCTATCTTTTTTGTTTTCTCGGTGATGGTCCTTCGCTCATCTGACCAAACTGTATATTCTTCCTATAATACTAATCTACCTTTAATTTTTCTACTTTTCCATCTTAAAAAAAAAAAAAAATATATATATATATATATTAAGATTTCCCTCTACAACAATTTTTAGATATAATTTTTAATTTTACTAGTGCAAATGTATAACACACTAATTTTTTTAACCACGTTCAATTTTCGTGATTTTGCTCAAATCAATATTCACATGGCACTTCTGATAGTAGTGATAAGTTTTTCTATGAGTATAACTATAAACAGTAATACGTTCTTAAATAAATATAATCTGTTTACTAGTTGGACCAAACGCTTTTTGTTTAACAATATATTTTTTGGCACCAAGTAATATAACTTTTGTAATGTTTAAATTCAATGAATAGATTATTAAAAGTTAAATATCAATATTTATTTTATATTTAGTATTTTATGAATAGTTATTAAAAGTAAGTAGTTAATTACTGTCCAAATTGTTTAGCAATATAAAAATTAGTTTTTAGAGAATATTAAATCAAATAAAAATTATTAAGCATATTTGTAAAATTTTTTTCATAATAACATAATATTTTATGTAACAAAGAAAAAAAAAATTCATGAATTTGAGTGGAGTCCTTGCCTCCACTACTACCTGCCGAAGAATATTAGAGATAAGGATGAGAATTATTAGAGATAAGGATAAAGACTATCGTGTTAGTTGCAAATTGGTTTAAAATTATTGTTAGAAATTGTTTTAGAGTTATTTTAAATTCTATATATAAATATTAATTTAAGCAAGAAATAACCGTTTCTTCTTCATGTTTTTCCACCGTTTTCAATAATCAGTTTATACTGAAATTATTTTATCTTTTTTCGTTTATTATTTTCTTCGTGGTATGAAGAGGCGTTTCTTGCAATATCCTTTCCGTTTCAATAAAAGTTAAAACTTCTGTAAATTATTTGTATAAACAATTAAACCGTTGAAAACCATTAAATTGCAAATCCTTAAAATTATCAACAAATAAAATCGAAATCCAAAATCAAAATGTAAGAATTTGAAAATGAAAATAGAAATATTGTGGAGCATCTTTAGAGCAATGTATTTGGTGCAATATTATTATCAGGTTCATTCATGCTCTTTTCCTACGACATACTATATACGGGTTGGTTGGTTGGTAAAATCAACGAGAAAGACAAAGAAAAACTTGGTATTTTTGTGAGGAACAAAATGAAGGTAGATTGCCGATATCTAGTCAATGTTTCAGATAACGCGTGTTATTCTGTTTCCAAATATTTATTTGTATTATATGTAAGGTTTTCAAACTCTACTATATGCTGTATTAATTATATATATTTATATTTAATTGTGGTGAGATTAACTTTTTCAGGATTCATACAGTTATGAACAAACCGAGTTCAATCTCTATAATTGAGCTCCTTTTATGAATTGTTCACGAACTGTTTTATTTTTAAGTGTTTATAAATATATTCGCGAGTCTCTAAACAAAGAAACTCGCGAGATTACTCATTTATAATGTTCGCGAATATGTTCATGAATAAAGTCCATTATTTTAATTCTTTATCATAAAACTTAATCATTTCATCTAAATGTTTTACACCTATAATTTCAAACTGAGTTCCGAATGAGCTAAATGACATTTTAAAAAGTATTACCAGATGTGCAGCCAGAATCATATTGGATTAGTGTAGAAACACCAAAACTTAATCCATTGGTAATTACATATGTAATCATATGGGTATTTATAAACCTAAATGACATTTTAAAAAGAAAGAATTGGAATATGTTAATTTTCTCCCTTTTTTCACCGATCCAAACATTCTCAATAGTCAACTTTCAAGATTTTGCTAGGTGGGAACCAGAGAAAGAATGACTTGAGACCAAATGTTGTCTCCTTCCTTGTTTGTTTAAGATTTAAGATAGACTTTGCACCAAATAGCTATGCTTTAGCCACCAAATACATTTTACTATGATTAGTTGAAACTTGAGTTTTAAAATTTTTAATTTTAAATGTAATACTATATTAGTATTAGATTTCAATTAGTCGGTGTTTTATTAAAAATTAATGAATAATAAAGACAGGAGTATTACCGCTAAAACGAATTTTATAATGTCTTTCATAATTCCTAACGCAATCAATTATTGTGTTGACTTTTGTTTTTTCATTTTTCTTTCGTTTGGTAGCCAAAATAGTCTCTGCAATTTGTAAAATCTCACTTTCCAGCAATACTATTTTCTATACAATAAATAATAACATATTCGTAGCATATTTTGTCAAGATTCCTCTCTCGATTATTGTATTTCTAAATTATTTGTCTTTTCGGATATCAATCTTCATTTTCTTTTTTGCGTCTCTACATCAAAATATAACTTCCCATTTTATATAATTTTTTTTTCTAAAACCTATTTTTATATTTATATTAATATCAGATGCTATTTTTTGAAAATTATTCATTATAATTGAGGGAGAAATTTTGAGTATTTTAAAATACGAGTATTATGGTTAAACTTAATCAAACAATATTTATAAATGTGAAAAATTTAATTTTTTTTAAATTTATCATGAGAAATAATAAAAAAGTATCAACCAATTTTTTTTTATTTTTTTATTTTTTGAAAAGAAGAAAGTTGTAATTTTATTAAAGATGTCTATTTTGTAGGAAAAAACAACTTCACTGATCATAAAGGATTGATAAAATTAAAATTCCATCCCTATTTTTTTTTTTTGTTGAGATAGAAATTGCATCTATATTTTTTATCAGCAAATAATATATTTTTTTTACTATAATATCCATGAAAAACGTAACATATGAGAGGTATATGGAGCCACCTCAATTAAAAATATAAATTTTACATCTCGAAAGATAAAAACTGATGACATATAAATACAACTAGTAAAATGAATACAAAGTGATGATAGTTAATTAATGATATTTGAGAAATGCTCTCTGTAATCACCTGCAAAGTAACTGTTCAGTAATTAATACATTATGATAGTTGAAAGAAAATGTAAGTGTCCCACTAAATTAATATAAATATTAAAAAATTAGTTACTTATCATTTTGTTATTATGTTTAATAATAATAATAATAATAATAATAATAATAATAATAATAATAATAATAATAATAATAATAATAATAATAATAATAATAATAATAATAATATTATTATTATTATTATTATTATTATTATTATTATTATTATTATTTGATTAGCGCTAAATTAGCCTCGGAAATGAAAATATATCCAAATTAAAAAAATCTTAATAGTTTAGTTAGTTTTATCAATTTTTTTTAATATGTAAAGAGTGTCATCATTATGAGCTCAACAGTAAAATAACCTTCCAAACCTTCATAATTGCATTAAAATTTTAAGCAATCAGTAATACAAGCAGTTTGAGCATACAAGTTGTTATAGAATCTCCAATCTAAACCTCCCTTAGCCAAATTATGAGCTAGAGAATTAAAATTCCGAGAATGTGCTTGAAGCTAATCTCCAGGAAACAACTAGCCGATTGGACAATTTCTACAATTATATCCTCAGCATCAACACTTACAATATCATAATCACTACCTCTTTGGAATCGGTTTCAATGGAAATACATTGGAACTGATAATAAGAAAATATATCAGTAAGTGGAAAATATAAGAAAGGGAATTGTATTTCTAATGATATTAAACAATGAATAAACAAACTCTTTTATAGAGCTGTACATCAACTGAAATAGCTAAAAAAATGCCATGTTAACAGAACCACTAAAAAACTGCAACTCTCAGCTAAACAAATTGACTCCACTAAATCACTATTATTTGACTCAATCAAACAACAACTTTGCATAAATATCTAACAAATCCTCCCTTAAACTAAATGCTTTCTGTTTAGTTAAGTTGATTACAAACTCCAAGCAATTTCCTAAGTTTTTAGAATGAAAGTAATTTTTAAAAGTTTTGTCATTATAACAGTAATTTGATATTCACTCTTACAGTAGAGAACTTCAATTACTTCATCCTTTATGAGATCCCTTAAAAAATGAAACCTGACATCTATGTGTTTGTTCCTGCCATGAAACACAAGATTTTTGGAGCGTTTGATCGTGGAAGTATAGTCACAATAAATTGTAGTTGGTCCTTCTTGCTTGAACTGAAGCTCTTCAAGTACCCTTCTAAGCCATATTGCTTGACAAGCACAAGCTATGGCAGCTACAAATTCTGCCTCAGTGGTTGATTAAGTAACAATGGCTTGCTTTTTAGAAGACTAAGCAATAGCTCCCGAACCCAGCATGAACACATAGCCTGAAGTACTTTTTCTATCATCTTTTCAAAAGAATTCTTCTGGCAGCTGCAAGATGAATCTCCTTTGGGCACTTCATGTACCTACTAATAATACTAATAGAATGCATTATGTCAAGTCTAGTAGCAGTCAAATACATCAGACTTCCTATGATTTGTTTGTAAATTTTGCTATCCACTTATTTCCCTTTTTTCTGGATATTTCACAAAGTTGTAGACCCACTTTAGATGGTGTTTCAGCAAGATTACAATTCTTTATTCCAAACATGTCAATAATTTCTCGAGCATACTTTCGTTGAGTAATAAAAATACCAGCTATAGATTACACGCCCCAATGTTAAGAAAGTAGTGCATTATTCTAAGATCAGACATATTGAATTCAAGCATCATGGATTGCTTAAATTTTTTGAACATAATAGCATCATTTCCAGTATAAATTAAGTCATCTACATTAAAGACACAACAAGCATCTTTTCTCCTTGAACTTTAACAAAGAGAGTATGCTTGTATGGACATTTTGAAAAACCTTCCTTCAAGAAATAAGCTTCGATACGACTATACCAAGCTCGTGGAGCTTGTTTAAGTCCATATAAAGCCTTTGTCAATTGATACACTTTGAATTCTTTGCTAACTTTAACAAAACCAGGAGGTTTTTTGACTAATACTTGTTCTTTTAAGTCTCCATGCAAGAAAGTAGACTTGACATCCAATTGGAAAATAAGCCACGAATTTTGTGTTGCTAGTGCAATCAATAATCTGATTGTATCATGTCTTGCTACTGGAGCGAACACTTCTTCATAATCTACACTAAATTCTTGCTCATAAGCTTT
Source organism: Croton setiger (assembly GCA_948099555.1). Lineage (NCBI taxonomy): Eukaryota > Viridiplantae > Streptophyta > Magnoliopsida > Malpighiales > Euphorbiaceae > Croton > Croton setiger. The sequence goes on from CANUEY010439626.1 coordinate 14,337, forward strand.
TGTGACCAAGCGAGCTTTATATTTGTCCACCTCGCCATTTTCTTTCAATTTGGTCTTGAAAATCCACTTTACATCAATTTTTTTTTTACCCTTTTGAAAGTTTAATCAACTTCATGTATTATTTCTTTCTATTGCTGCAAGCTCCTCATCCATTGCTTTCCTTTATTTTGATTGCTTTACTGCTTCTTCAAAGGTTATAGGATCACAATCTACAAAAAAAGCAAAATAGACAGCTAGATCCTCAGATTGATTGGTTTCTGTTACCTCAAAATCACTCATCCATGCTGGTCTTTTTCTGCTTCTAGTTTCTCTTGCAACTGTAGGTGAGTTTCAAGCCACCACTTGTTCATCTTAAATGTGGTTAGTTGCTGCAACACCACTGTACTCTATTGATTTTCTGTTTCATCTTGCCCATTAAAATCTACTGCAATTTGTTATTGAAAACCGAATTCGCTCCAAGTCTAGAAATTTTGTTCATCAAATATTACATCTCGACTAATGAAAATTTTCATAGTGATAGATATATTTTATAAGCTTTGGAGCAATCACTAACACCAAGAAAAATGCATTTATCACTTCTGGTTTGGAATATAGGCATAACAAATGGACCCAAAAATTCTGAAATGACCAACATTTGGCTTTCGACCGCTCCATGCTTCCTCTAGTGTCATATTTTGTACAACAAGTGTAGGAATTCGATTCAAAATATGAACACTCCAGTTAACTGCTTCAGGCCAAAAGATTTTCGGAACACTACTTCTGGTCAAAAGACTACGCACCATATTCAAAATAGGTTTTGCACTCACTAACACCGTTTTACTAGGGCATATAGACTACTGTTAGTTGCCTTTTGATGCCATTGATTTTACAAAAATTTGCATATTCTTGTGAGTTGTATTCCTTGCCACGATTTGTGTGAAGTACTTTGATTTGGCTTTCTGCTTCTTTCTTAACCATAATTTTAAATCTTCTGAAAGCTTCAAAAGCTTCAGATTTTGCCTGCAAGAAATACACCCACGTTTTCCAACTAAAATAATCAATGAAGGTTATGTATCTTTTACCTCCATGTGAAGATGGATTAATAGGGCCACAGAGATTAGAATGTACCACCTCCAAAACCTTTTTGGGCTCTCGATGATTTTCTTTGAGGAAATTGATTTCGTTGTTGTTTGCTAACTGCACATTCTTCACATACTTGAGAGGAAGTAGTAATTTGAGGGATACCATCAACCATATTCTTCTGTTAGAAAGTGTTTAGACCACCAATGCAAAGTGTTTAGACCACCAAAGCTCAAGTGGCCATAACGAAAATGTCATAACCATATTGTATCTTTCATATTGGCTAAGAAGGATGAACGACTTAAACTCTAAAGCTCAAGTGGAAATATACGATTTGTGGTCATGGTAACTTGGGCAATCAAACCCAGCCTTGAATCTTCAATTCGACATAATCCTTTTTTAATGGATATCTCATAACCCTTTTCCTGTAGCTGACCAATACTAAGTAAATTGGTCTTTAAATCTAGAACAAAAAACACATTAGATATAGTGTGAAAAGAGTTATCTATGGTTTGCAAAGTGATATTTCCTTTTCCCATGACAGTGGAGTTATCACCGAACTTGACTGTATTGCGGAAGTTTTCATCCAATTCAGAAAATGCATTCTTGTCACTGCACATATGGTTGCTGCAGCCAGTGTCCAAATACACAGGTTTTGTCGAGTTTCTTCATTTGCATAACACACCATCAAAAGATAAACTTCTTCTTTCTTTTTTTGCAAAATTAGACACTTCTGCACTTTGTTTATTTAAATTTGTTCAGCATTCTGATTGGTAATGACCATAACTATGGCAACGGTAACACTCATCAGATGATTTGTCTACTGACTTAGGTCTATGAGCTGTTGAGTCATGTCCTCCACGTCCCTTTCCTTTTCCTTAAGATTGATTTTCATAATGTTGATGGTATTTTTTATTACTTCGAGAATAGCTTCCTCTGCCCCTACCTCGACCTTGGCCCCTTCCTCAACCTCCACTTGTTTGGAATTATATTCTGTTGTTGCTTTCAATGCTTGCTCTTCTTTATTCTACTAGAGAATTTTCTGCTCATGAACTAGCAAAGAGCTTTGCAAATCATCAATGGAGGGTTCATCAATATCCTTCGATTCTTCTATCAAGCACATAATAAAATTGAATTTTGGTGTCATTAATCGAAGAATCTTCTTAACAATGGTGACATTCGCCATTTTCTCTCCATGGATCCTCATCTTATTTGCAATTGACATAGTTCTTGAGAAGAAATCTGCTACTGATTCACCTGTCTTCATGCGTAAAGTCTCAAATTCAGTTCACAAACCTTAAAGTTGCACCCTTTTTGCCCTCACGTTTCCTTTTGATACTTTTTCTTCATGGAGTCCCAAATTTGCTTGGAGGTTTCTTTGCAAAAAATAGTCTCCGAAATCGAACGATCGGTTGCTTGAAATAGATAATTCTTAGCCTTAAGATCTTTCAATTTTAAGGCTTCAATCTCAGTTTTCTGCTGCTCCTGTTGCTGGTTCTGCTACTCCAAATTCAACAACATTCTAATACTCCTTAGACCTCAAGAAGTTCTCCATGAGCATGCTCCAATGATCATAGTGAGCATCAAAGCGCGAAATTGCCGGCTTTACATAATTGTCTGAGGAAGCCATTGATTATTAGCTGCTGCCTTTTTATGTGTTAACCACGCTCTACTACCACTGATAATAAGAAAATATATTAGTAAAGGAAAAATACAAGAAAGGGAATTGTATTTCTAATGATATTAAACAATGAATAAATAAGCTCTTTTATAGAGTTGTACATCAACTGAAATAACTAAAAAAATGTCATGTTAAGAGAACTACTAAAAAACTGCAACTTCTAGCTAAAGACCAGGAAACAAATTAACTCCACTAAACCACTATTGTTTGATTTAATCAAACAACAACTTTGCATAAATATCTTACAGGAACCCTCTATTCTTCGTTTATCTCATCACCTCAAGGACCGCCATTACTTGTAAAATGGTAGAAGAAACAATAAATTTGATCTGATTCACACCCCAAAATAGAGGAGCACCAACATTGTTCCTACCAATAAAAGCAACCGAACCCAAAGTATTGTGTTTTTCCACCCCAGAATCAACATTCACTTTAATTGCATCTGATGTTGGCAGTACTTCTGCATTTAGAATACCCCTTTGCACAGGCTGTGGCTCATCATGGTCTTCCTCAGTGATATCAGAGAACAAATCTTCAACCAGACTTCTAGCCTTCATCTTTATCTCTTCTTGAGACGTTGCTTTCGCTTTGAATATCAAATCCTTCCTAACTATCCATAAGAACCATAGAATTGCTACAATCAGGCTCACCTTCTTATCAACATCTATAGCATTTTGCAGCTCATCAACAACAGAATCTCAATGACCATTAAAATCACCATATGGAATGCTATCAACTCTTATCATAAAATCAGAAACAAACCAAGTAGCTCTTGCAATTGGACATCTTCATTATCACCACAATGAGGACATAGAGCAACAACATTTGGCGGCATTCTCATAATACGATAACCCAAACAAGAATATTTCTAAATAATAATAAAAAGGAAGATGGATTGAGTTAAAATTGAAGTAGAAGATATGGATGGGATAGGCAAAGGTTAAACCTGGGCTAGACACTTAAAATTGGTAGTATCTAGATGCCGTCTCCCTTCTCACTTCACCTCTCCATCATCCCTAATCAAACACTTTGATGTGAACTAAAATTACTTATCTCTTTAATTTATTTTCTTACTTTTTGTGGATTGTGACTCATCATCTGCATTTTTTATTAAATATATTTTTTTTATAAGAAAGGTTTTTTTTTTTATATATATATATAAATAGAAAGAATATATCTTAAAAATAAAAATAAAAAGAATATTTTTCTATAAGTGAAATATCCTAATAGATCATATCACGTGGCTCATCAAGTCCGCATAATTTGACCAGCTCTTATATATAATTATAAGAAATTGATAATAATAAATCATTGGAACATGCACACATATTTTAATTATCATTTGAAATTTCCAAATATAAATTGTATTCCTAACTTTGGATGCATAGTTCCTTCCAATTAAATTAATCTTTGAGTTTTAAAGCATATAATATTCTCATGTGTTCCACACAACTCAGATCATCTCCACAATGTCTTATTTACATACATTTATCTACACGTTTCCTCATACTTCAAAAAAAAAAATAATAATAATAAATAAAATTTAGAGAACTAATTTAGGCTGCCCACTTACTTATATATAAATATGATCACCTTTACCTTATACCCACATCTTCTCTAATCATAGCTTTTTATTTCTCTCTAAATTATCAAGCAAAATGAAAGTGAAAGTAGAAAAAACAAAAAGTGTTAAGCCAATTTATGAAAGCAAAACTACTACTTCTCTTTCACAATTTATTCCTCTTAGTGTTTTTGATAAAGTTACTTACAACACCCACATAGCAGTTATTTACGCCTATCGTCCACCCACACCACACAATGCGACTATTGAACTTGGCCTCCAAAGGGCCTTATCGGAATATAGAGAATGGGCTGGAAGATTAGGAGAAATGAGAATGGTGATCCTGTCATCTTTCTAAATGACAAAGGAGTTAAGTTAGTCGAGGCATCGGTCGATGGAAAGCTCGATCAGTTCATGCCTCACAAGCCTTCTTCTATGCTTCTTAGCCTTCACCCTAGCTTATATGATGTTGAGGAGATTGTGCAAGTTCAGCTCACAAGGTTCAGTTGTGGTTCATTGGTGGTTGGGTTCTCTTCCCATCATTTGGTTGCTGATGGTCAGTCCACTAGTAACTTTTTAGTTGCTTGGGGAAAGGCTGTTAGAGGACTTGACATGAAGCCTCTTCCTTTCCATGATCGAACCATTTTTAAACCTCGAAATCCTCCCGTTTTCGAATATGAACATAAAGAAGCTGAATTCAAAACCAAGAAGGTTGAGGAAGATATTTATAATGATCATGATAATACTTTTGTGGGTGAT
>CANUEY010439777.1:0-17180 GCA_948099555.1 Croton setiger
ATCATTTATCATCAAATATAATTCATATAATTCATATTTAACTTATTAATCACATAATATCATGGTGCATTTTGATGAAAATGCATAAAATGCATGAAATGACGTCGATTTGACGTAGGGTCTGGTTTGGGGTGTCACATCTAACAATCAACATTTCTCAACCAAACATCCTTTTTCCAAATTGCTTTCTAATCATTCCATATCACCATCATATCAACATTATCTATACCAACTTGTTGCAGGAACCTAAAAGTTATAAAGCTGCTAGTCAAAGTGAAGAATGAAGGCAGGCTATGCAACAAGAAATCAAAGCCCTAGAAGATAATCATACTTAGGATCTAGTTGATCTGTCTGCCAACAAATCAACAATAAGATGCAAATGGGTTTATAAAATCAAGCTCAAATCAGATGGAAGTGTTGAAAGATACAAAACAATGTTGGTTGCAAAAGAGATATGCTCAGATTAAGGGTCTGGACTACTTGGAGACCTTCGCTCCAGTAGCAAAAATGACAAAAATCAGAGTGCTCCTAGCACTAACTTCTTGCCATAATTGGTACTTGTAGCAATTGGATGTTAATAATACTTTTTTGCATGGAGACTTATTGGAGGAAGTGTACATGCAGGCACCTCTTGGCATGGATATTCTTAAAGGGAAGGTATGTAAACTGAAGAAGAGCTTGTATGGTTTAAAACAGGCCAGCAAACAATTGTTTTCCAAATTACAACTTTTCTAATTTCTCATAGCTATAAATAGTCACAGTCAGATTACTTACTGTTTATTCATCGACAAAGCAGTAATTTCACAGCATTACTTGTCTATGTTGATGACATAATATTGGCTGGCAAAAAAACATGTAGGAAATTACAAGAGTAAAAGATTTATTGCATTTGGAGTTCAAGATAAAGAACGTAGGTGCTTTGAAGTTCTTTCTTGGGTTAGAAATTACAAGAACCAGAAAAGTTATTTATCTTGGACAATGAAAATATGCCTTAGAAATTTTAAGTGACAGAGGATTTCTAAGAGCCAAACCCTGTGCTACTCCTATAGACTATCATTACAAGTTAAGTTCAAAAGGAGGGGTGTCTCTTGTAGATGGATCCAGTTATAGACAACTTATTGGCAAGCTTCTATATTTGACAAACACACGTCCTGATATCACCTTAACAGTCAATCAACTAAGTCAGTATGTTTCTTCTCCAACAACACTTCATCTTTAAGCAGCTCACAGACTTCTTCTATATATAAAGACTGCTCCAGCACTTTGTTTATTTTTTTCCATCATCCTCAACAACAGTCTTAAGAGCTTATTCAGATAGTGACTGGGCTGGATGTGTTGATTCTAAGAAGTCTATAACTGGTTACTCAGTTTATATTGGTGACTCATTAATATCATGGTGTTCTAAGAAGCAAACTATTATTTCAAGGTCTTCTGCTAAAGCAGAATATCGAGCCTTGGCAGCACTTACATTTGAGTTGCAATGGTTGACATATTTGTTGAATGATTTTCAAATCTTCTCTAGCAAACCAATTAGTGTTTACTGTGATAATTAGTTAGCCTTTCATATTGCTGCAAATCCCATCTTTCATGAAAGAACAAAGCATATTGAGTTAGATTGCCATGTAGTACGTGAACAAGTTCAAAAAGGTTTAATTCATCTTCTGCTAATAAAAGCAGAGCATCAACTGGCTGATATCTACACCAAAGCTCTCACTCCAAATGTTTTCAAAGGATTCCTTCTCAAGCTGGGACTGTTTAATCTATTGTCTCCAGATTGTGGGGGGTATTGGACCAGAAGCAACATTTAGCAAAGAAGAAACGACATTGTTCGAATAAATGAGGAAACGGTAACGTCTGAGTTAATGAAGAAATGATGGTAGACTGAATAAAAAATGGTGTCATCTGGAATTAAAATTGCAGCGCACAAATCAAACGCAGCACGTGATCTTCTTCTACCTTCCTTCTCCTTCACTCCTTCCACGAGAAACTATTTCTGTTACAATTTCTATTATAAACTAGGAGTTGGTTACAATAACCAGTTAGGCGTGCTTAATGAATTAATTACATTGTATTTGTAGATTGAAATCTGTTCAGTAGGTCAGGAGTATAAATATAGAATAAAGAGCTAGAAGAAGTTAAGTTTTGTAATCTCTTTTTTAGCCATTCTTTTTCATTCTCTTGTAATCTTCTGTAATACTTTAATTCTTTCGTTTTCTTAATACAATTCAAGATTGTTCGTGTTCATTAATATTAAATCTCAACTTTAATAGCCAATGGGAATGGAATCCAACCCAAAAGAGGGGTGAGAACTCCCTTCTAGTAGCAATTTCGAATTCTGTTCTATGATAACCCAAGGTAAATAGGAGCAACATGAAAAGACGATGTCCTAACCACTAGATGAAATGGACCAAAAAGCTAGCTAAACGGTTTCGTGCAGACTGAATAAAGCTATAGAGCCCTTTCTTGGATTATGTTATTCAGCTTCGTTAAGCAGCTCATTTAAAGTATGGTCAAAACTTGTATCACTTTGTCCTCGGATTGAAGACCTTCTTTCATTTACCCTTGACTTCGCTTGAACGATTTCCCATGTAGAACTTGACTGGTTAGAAAAAGCTTACATAAGAACTGGACACCAGTTGGAACTAGACACGAATAACCGTCCCCCTCAGTGACGGGATTGAATACGCAGATCGAATTCATGCAAGTAGTCATTGAGAAGGTTTCGACTCCTCAACATTATCCCCCAACTTAATTTTTATTTATTAGAACATAGAATTAGATATACTGATATACTATTACTCAGTATATTTGTCATCAAAATTGACATACCATAGAATTTTCTCATTTGACATAAACTTACTATAAAGACTAAGAAGTTCATATTATTAAATCTAAGGGACCAAATAGTTTGAACAAATTTATCTTTTTTCTATTGACCAATGAACAAAAACAATAAATTTTATTGGAATGACTAAATTGTGTAATAAGTTATAACCAAGGGACTAATAAGTGTATTCTTTTCTTTTTGAAAGGAACAAGTGTATTTCTAAAAGCATAAAGACTAATTATGTAAAACTTCATAGACTTTATAGTACTTTTCCCTATAACAAATTATAACAATTGACAAAACAAGAAAGAAAGAAAATGATACACATAAAGTCATGAACACTAAAATATGGTTTGCCTGTCTAAATTAATTGTTTCTCTTGAATAATTAATCTCCTTACCAAAGTCGCCTAGTTTCTGAGTTAAATTGTTGATGCCTAATTTCATCGGTTTTCGAGCCAATTCAATTGTTTAGTTTCATTAATCTAATATCTATTTTCACCATTTTTCGGGCCAATTCAATTCACCAAATCGGCATTCATTGCAAACCCCAAGATTTTTGCGAAAAAATATAATTTTATCAAGGGAAGAGTAAAAAAGGCAATCGAAGATTTGTGCTTAAAAAATCATTGAAATTGTAATTAATTGAAGCATACAACAAGCTAGCTATTCGTTCTTATTTTGTTGTTCTGGTAATAAATATTTAACATTGACCAATCTTCCCCCACAGACGAAAGAATCAGTGTTCAAAGACGAAAAAGAAGAATCTAAAATATTATGTTAAGCTCTCACTCTGAAACTCTAATAAAGGGGATTCATCTGTGCTCTCTATCTCTCGACGTGTTTCGTATTTATACATTTGTCATGTTTACTATCTCATCTCACCGCTAAAAGTTACAACCGATTCCTGCTGGCTTCCCCCTGTCAGTTCAGTTCTCGTTGGAAAAAATGATCCAACCCTACCTTCAACATTTGTACACCAGGAACTGGGAAGCACACTTTCCATGCTTTCCATTTCACTAAATCCAATCAAAATATAACTAGATACAATTACTTTCGCTATAAGGACGTCCGTGTCAGAAAATCATTAACAGCCAGATTTGCATCTCCATGCGACACAGCATCTTCAGGTTCTGGAATGAAGAGACTAGTAGATGAAGTCTGCACATTTTACACATTCAGAACATAAATCACCAATCAACTTTACTATATATACTACATTAACAAAACATCCAAAAGCTAGAGCATGCAATCCATATCATGCAAATACTGACAGAACCTGGTTCGACAATAACCCACTGAGCACTGATCCTAATCCCAGTTTTGTCATTTTAAGAGTATGTGAAATGCAAAATCAAGAATGAAACATGATCAGATGCTTCTGTCAATGGGTTTGCAATCCCCAGGGAAAAGAACTGGAAATTCAGTGTACCAAGATCCCAATAAAACTTAAATTTCCTACAACAGCTGCCAAAACAGGTTCCTGAATTAAATGTCTTTCCCACAGGTAATCATCACCACTTCAGGAAACCAGTGTGATTTCACTAACCTGCAGAAGCCTGAAACACAACAGGGAACTACTCTTTTTTTTTCCCCCTCTGGCAGCCAATTGAGAGAGAATGGAGGTAAAATATTTCTTTAAAAAAAGAAAAGAAAACTTTATAACTTGACCAAATTTCATTGAGTTAAGCAAAGAGAGGGTGCATGGAGGAAGAGCCTCCTATATCTCATATCGTTGAAAGCAAATGCTAGCGATAGCCCACAAGACCACAAATTGTTGAAAGCAAACATAAGTAAACCTCGGAGAGGACTGAACTTTAGAAGCTTGATTTTTGTAGACGACCAAAATTAAAATAAATTTTTTTGCCTCATCCAATTTTTCTGATCACCTTACACAAAATTAAAAAAAAAAATGCAAAAGTGAAATACCTTGGAATCAAGCAACATCTCTCCATTACTATCTTCTGTGAGGCAAGCTCCGTGTGCCTTCAACCACTCAACACACTCGTCTAATCCAGCAGCAGCAGAGTCACTCTGGTCTTCAACTGCACTGGAGAATCCCAAAACCTGTGCAATATATGAAACAGGAACTGTGGGTCGATATGAACGTGACATGCAATTTACAGCTTTGTACCGCATCTTCTCAACATAAAGATCTGGAGAAACACAAAAACTGTCACCACCTAGCCCCACATTGAAATAGTCAATAGAAACGAAGGACACAATTTCAATTAGATACTCACCCATCAGGCATGTGTTCAAATTGGGAGCTGATTTATAAAGTCTGAAGAAAAGAACATAGTTTCCTGAGGTGACAGCTGCACGTACTGCAAGAGCATGTTTAACAGCTTTATCCTTCTTAGCTTCCTCTGATAATCTGGTAACTCAAACAAAAAATGATAATCAATGTTCAAAATTATTTAAGAACCATTTAATAGACAGGAACAATCTGCTTTTACGAAACTAGAATCAGCTAAGCAAATTATACACACCCAAGCTAAAACAGTGTAAGTGCATGAAAAGGATGATAAGAGAATATTTAGTATGAATAAAATTTGTATCTTTCCAAAATTTAGCGCTGTATGTCCTATGAAGGAATCAAGGGAAACAAATAAAATGAAGTAGAAAGAAAACGAAGAAAAGAACCACTGCAGAAGGTAAATGAACCCTTCAAAATGCTTTAACTCACAATTGGTCCAAGCAGACCAAGTCACAGAAAACAACCAACAAAGGATGCAGTTCCTCAAAAAGAGTAGCTCGTATTGGGATCAGTACCACCAAATTTGAAACTAATACATAGCAAACAGTTTCCCTTTCCATGGAAAACATTATCCAGTTCGACATTGGTAGATAGGTCAGTATAATATAATTTTACAACCATGGGTCATGCTGCTGTCGTTTCAGAGATAAGAATTAAATAGTTGTGGATATCCTCAACTAACCATTGCAAAGTGAGTATTCTGGTGCCAAAAAAACACAAAAACTGGAAGATTTTTTTAAAAAAAAAAAAATATTGGTAAGCCTAAGTTCTAAAACTGTAATTCAGCACGTGAGTGCACATATAACTTCGAAATCATCTAGTTGAATAAAAATGCTTCTTTAAAAAACCAAAAATGAGAAATCAGAACAGCATTGTTTTCTAAAACAACTAAAACCAACTGTTCGCACAATATAGCACTAGCACAACTATCAATAATTGTAAAATGTCATGTTATTACTTTATCATAACTATGTGAAGGAGAGATCAAGAGAAACATGAAAGGTATGACGACTGTGACAGAGACACTGTTAATCATGGACTTAAACTGAGATTATACATTAAAACATAATTACATCAAAACCAAACTGGTGTGAATTTCACAAGCCTTTTTTTAGAAGGCTAGATTTCACTAACCTTGACATTGATGATACAAGCTCCCTGTTATTATTAGAATGTAAGATAACACAAAGTAGGTTGTAAGCTGCAAACTCCATATGGCATCCTTCAATTCCTTCAGCATAGAGGGATTTTAACTGTGATAGGCACTGAAAGAAAGAATTGAATCAAAATATAAGCACCAATGTGAAATGTGTTTATCATATACTAAAAATTTTAAAAATATTGTAGAAACAACTTCTTTATTTTTTAGATGTCAATCTGAGCTTTTCAAATGCATGTACAGAAACATGGATGTATAAGCAATGTCCTGATAGAGAGAAGCTAAAATGATTTTCAGCAAACTAAAAAACCACCTACCTGATTATACTCGGGCAAGTCCCCTACTTCCATTGCTAACCGAGCATGAGTTTCATAAACCTGAAAATGGTTAAAAGATTAGCAACAACAGAAAGATTCACAATCTCATATATGTGCATTCAAGTAAAACTTTGGTAGGAAAAACAATATTACTTCTGAAATTCAAAGAACAAAATATACCTTAACAGTTAGCTCATTCTGTATTCGTTGTACAGTTAGATCTTGCCGAATAGACTTCAATTGATCACATTTATAAAGGTAGTTCTTCTGGGACTTTTGAACCATATGTAGAGCTTTCTCAAGCACTTCTTCTGGCCTCACCTGTAAATAGCATTTATTTAATCCAAACAATTACATTTCAAATGAACTCTTTAGACTGTTGACATCTAAGAAAGATTAAAAAACAGAAAACAGAAAAGCAAAACATTGATATTTACAGTGGATGGATCAGGTGCCGAAGTGAGGCGCAAATAACGCTTCTCAATTTCTTGGCAGGTCCCTTTAACTGTAAGTGCATCCCAGTCAATGTCCTCAACAGCTCTGCTTCCGCCATCATCAAAATTCTTGCTAAGCATCAAGGCACTAGCCCGTTTACTGTATAAATTTCCAGCACCAGCATTTTTTGGTTTGAAGTAATTAATTTCTGAGCGATTTACTTGTCCTCTATCAAAACGCTTAGAGCGATTCTCACGTTTCTTTTTTTCCTCGGGTGAATTTGCAAGAGCTATTGCCCCAGAATAATAAGCTGTTAAACTTTGTTCCTTATCGCTGTCACTAGATACATCACCATTTTCAACACTATTAAAACCATCAGCAATGCGCTGCTTCTTCAGTGGCCTCTGAGCACTTTTACTAGTTTTCAGCTCCGGAAAAGGAAATTTATTATCACTGAAAGCATCATCCTTGCCATCAGAATTCCCACCTAAAGGCTGCATAGTGACACAAAATTACAATAATTAAAACTGGACTCAGTCACTTGACAACTACTAATTGATAGCAATACAAAATCCAGAACTAACTACATATTAGTGGATATCTTGCCTATCTCAAGACTGTAAGAATTAATGTAGAAGGCAGACAATAAATGTACCTTTCTGTCCCAACCACCATGTTTTACACTACCAGAACCAATGAAAACAGGTTTCTCAACTAACTTCTCCTCAGGTAAAGGCTCCCACCTGCTTTTAGTTCGTTTGCTCAGACTCTTTTTGTACTTCAGTAATGAGGCAACAGGAACTGAAGATTGAGAACTCCTACAGGCAAGAAAATATTAGATATTGGTACTACTGGTGTGAACAACTCGAGTTCAACTTGAGAGAGAACAAGACATACATATAAAAAAGAATACATACTCCTTATTGGCAATATCAGGGTTCGGTAAAGGAAAAAGGGGCTCTGTATCCCAGTCTCGAGTGTGAAGTGTGCCATCAGTAGTTGCCTTGGTAATAATCTGGCGAAAAGAATTGCTTCAGATAAATGCCACCAAAATTCAAAAGAAAACAGAATACAAGAAATAAAAGTAAGAAATTACATATGATCCATGATGCCCAGGTACAGAAGATCAGTACAAATAAAGGAATGAAATAGACAAATCAAGAAATAATATCAGGTAATAAAACAGCCGAAAACCTGTTACACATCCATTCTTCTGAATGTTACTGATGCAAGACAGAAAAATAAAAAATGAATTTAAAAGAACACGAGGTAATCAACAAAAATGTGAACCAAATACAGTATAGGAAACACAGTTAACAGCAACATAAATTCATACTAACATATCTATGTAGTGCTATTCTATGTTAACTCAATATTGACATTCCAATCTTGACTGAATTTGGCAAATTCTGATCGAGACCTCATGTATAATCCTTCCCCTATACCGCATCATTTCAAGATAATTAAGATTGTGTAGAATAGTTTCAAAATTGGGAACCAATGTAGAACTCGGCCATAGGGTAAGCAAAATCTATTTACCATCCAAATTAGTAAGTTCTAGTAAGTGGAAATTTTGTAGTTTGGATTTCCAAATTAAAATTACAGAGGCTATGAATTAGATACAGATATTAAAAGAAAAATTCGAATATATCCAAATTATCTGTAAAATTAATTTAATTACATTTTATATAATTAAATAATCTTGTGAAGAACATTTTGAACATTTTTGCTGTAAGAATTTGATGCTACTTGCCTGCCAAGAATTAGCCCTATTCTTAACTTTTTATTTTTTCATGTTTTCTAATTATTGTCCTCACAAGCTCATTGTTTTATGCTATAATTAATTTTGTGTACTTTATATTTTGATGCAATTTTTTATAGATAATTTTTTATTTCAATTTCTGTGAGTCAATGCAAATTTTCAATAGAAAATAAATATTAGATTATGTAGTTTTTATTCTAATATTATGGATTGAATTGGATATTTGAGAAAATATGCAAATTATTGATTTGGATATCTATTTTATTTGTGGATTGGAACGGATAGTAAAAATTTGTTATTCAAATATTTTGGATTTGCTTATTCAGATAGGTTCACATTGGATAATCTATTTTGGTCATCTAGTGCCAAATACTAAAAAAAAAAAAAAAGTTATTTGTTGACTATAAATTAACTTCTTTTTAAAAATGAAAACACAATATTTAAGGAATAAACAAGACAATAAAGCTTACTTAAAAGTTAAAAGATAGTAAGAACTTTTCCCCAACAAGATACAATTTTCCATCTATTTGTATTTGTTAAAGTTTCAAAGGAAAATTCTAAAAGAAAAAAAGGGCAAGATAAGGAAACTAAATTTAAGGTCTAACATAGAGGCAAAGATGATTTAGAAATTTCTAAAGAGTTCGATCTCTCAATCTCTGCATTAGATCAATAATGTCAATGAACACTTTGATTACAGAACATGGTATGGTAGTGCATTTGTGTTGTTTTGCATACTAGTAGATGTGACAGATCATCTGCTACCAAGATTGTAGTGCATTTTCGGTTGGTATCGACATAGGGATTGAATAAATTACTGGTGTTCTTTTTTTTTTTTTTTTTCCAGAGTCATCAAAAGCTCAAAGTGGATAACAGTTTCAAATGTAATTGGCAAATTAGATTGTTTAGAATCATTTAAGCATCTTCCTACTTATTTCTCAAAAAAAATATATATATATATATCCTACTTAAATATATTAAGCCCATTTTGTAAAATTTTGCAAACAAGTTTTTAAATGTATAATGATTTTGCATAAGTCAGAATGGACAATAACAAATTTAAAAACTAATGAGATAATAGAGGAAGAAATAGTAAGAACAAGTCAAAGGGATTATATTACAGAAGGCTACAGATATTCTGATAAAGGAGGCCAAAATTTGAACGAGAGATATGTTTCAAAAGGAACCTGGGGTTAGAGACCGTCTGTGATGCCAACAAAAAGAACAGAGAAAAAAAAATCTACTGCACATTGCAACTCTTTGACACCTGCTCCATTGAAGTCTTCCATCATAAGTTAAAAATCTCCTAAAAAGGGATTGGTAATTTGAATTCCAAATCATGCATCCCCAGTATATAGGAAGTACTGAGCTCTAGGACACAATGCACTTTGTGGTACCTCAGGAGAAACTATGGTAGATCAGGACTTTTGATATCGAGTGTATATATTACCTATGATCAAAAGTATAAAGCATCCTTTGATAATAAAGGATTATAACCATCCTTTTTTAGTATTTTTAATATGTTATTTACAATTTGTAGGAGCTTACAATCCTTGATCAGATCCTGTAAACCTCCTTGATGATTCAATGTAGGATCCAACTTGAATAACCTTGGTGGTGCTATCCTTCCTTTTTTAAGAAAATTGATTTATTCTATTTTGGTTTTCATCATTCTTTAGTCCTTTTTACCAACAGATAACATGTTGACATTGCATAACGTAATCACATTAACCAAGACATGAGCAGATGTTTAAGTAGCAAGAGGTTCAAGGCTCTACTAAAATTTGAAAGTACAACTAAATTTGTTCATTCCAACAGGGCCTATTTCATATTACTGAATAATAATCTTCTAATAATATATAATTTGCAAGCTGCTAATTCCAAGATGTTTGCTTGTATTTTGAACCATGAGTAAAATAAATGGGATAGCAAAATTCCTTCCAACAAAAATTACTGGATACAGACTTTGCATAGGATGAAGCCAGCAGAAGCAGTATGAAGAATAAGAATGAGAATGGGAGTTGGTCTACTATTACAACAAGCCAAAAGATTTACAGAGTCCTTATCCCAATAGACATCACAATGAATTCATGGATTATAATTTGAATTCACAAATTCAAAACAATTTTCACTCTTCATGTAAAGTAAGTAATTAAGATTGGAAAAGGGAGAGAGTTTCTTCAGGCATGTAGTTCGATTGAAAAGGTTACAAAATTTGTATGCCTGGGTTTATAACAATGACAGATGAATGCTTAGCTAGTAGCCTAAACTTCCTTGAAGTATTAAAATGTTTCCTACATGTCTCTGATAATGAAATCAAATATCAGTTGTGATAAATTCTTAGTTTCTTTCATGAAGGTTAAGATGTTTATAATCAGTTTCAAATTTAACATCATGAACATCATGCTGCGAGGAAAAGGGTAAAAAAAAATAAAAATTGAAATTAAGAGGTCAAACAACTGCTGCTAACAAGAGTATTTTATAGAGTATAAAATAATACTGCTGACCTCTTTCATAACAGACTGACAAGCTGCCATTTGTGGATCATTTTTACAGTGATCTTGACAACGTTTCAAAGCCCTTTCAACATAGCAGCGGAGGGAATTTGGGAACATACCATGCTACAAGCAAAAAAAAGTAAAATTGCAGCATCAATGTAGACTACGTAAGTTGAGCAGATGAAGTAGATGATGCAGGTCCCATGGCAGGAAATTTTCAAGCAACTATATATCAGGTTTAGGACAGTCAATTCCCAAAAGATCCAAGCATGAACATCAAAAAAAAAAATCCCCATAAATTTAATAATATTACCTTAAGTATTGAGTCAGCTGCATCATTTGACAATATTTTATCATTTGGCTTTGGCACTGAAACAGCAATATACGCAGGTTTGGCCACTGCAACAGGAGTTGCAGAGACATCCTTCTCAGTTTTTGATAAACCCATAGCCAAATTTGAAGCAATTTTAGGATTTGTTGGAATCTGCAATTTGTTCAACCTTCGCGTATCAAGTGGTGGAACTGTTTGTACAGGAGACTGATAATTCTGGGGCACCTGATGAGCAGCAGGATATTGTGAATTAGGAACTTGAACATTAGTCTTTTGCTGTTCCTGAAAATTATCATAAGAAGATTTTGAATCCAAAGTTTTTTGAAAGTGTGGTTGCATAGGAGTAGGACTAGCATGATTATTTTGAAAACTTGGAGTTCCTTGTTTCCAGTAGCTATCTTGAGCAGTACTAGTGGTTGCACCCCCCTGATAAGAAAATCAAACAGGCAAAATTAGTAAAGTAACCAAATATGATAAGTAATGGCCAAAAGCCTAATGATAAATTGTGGCATAAAACCTAATAATGCACAATAACCATCTGGAAGTATAGTGTTGCAATAAACAGCAAAATAAGATCATAAACTGACTTCAAAATACCTATGCTTGGAAGTTGGTCTTATCATTCCATTTCACATACATTCATTGATGTGCTAGTTAAACCAGAATCACCCCATATCAGCAGTTTGCATTACCACATTATCTAATACACAACATCTAGTTCATATAATTTATGAAGCATAAATTAATAATATAAATTAAATTATTTACTTTTAAGCTACAAATAAGAGGCACCAAAAATCCATTCTGTATGACATGCAAAAACAAATCCCTTCTTATTTAAGCAATTTACTGAGGTTATGAATGGGAGTTTGTGATTCTTCCAAGCTATAGATGATGAGGAAAAACAAACCTGCAGAGAAGGCAACTCAGCTGAAGTAGATTCAGGCCTCCAAGACGTAGTAAAAGAAGAGGGAGGTTGGCTGTTTGCATTTGGGTATGCTGCAGTAACACCAGAGGCTGAATTCACCTGATTAGATGAACTAGCAACAGACAAGTGTTCTGTCCCAGGAGCACAAGTTACTTCTGTTTGGTTGTAATAATCTGCCCATTGCTTGTAGTGCTGTTGGTAATTTACAGTAGTTGCAGCTGCAGTACTAGAGCTATAAGCACTTGTTGTGTCTGAAGTGTAATTTGCATACTGATGAGTTGTATAGTTTGCATAATTTCCATCACTCCATACAGCAGTCTGATTCCCGTATCCGCTACTTGGGTAAGCTCCAGCTGTCTGATAATCAGCAGGATTGTAATAAGTGGCTGGATAACTTGGAGTCCCAGCATAAGACCCTGTATTCTGAAATGAGGAAAGAGGCTGATAAGGAGCACCTGTGTTTTGATATGCTCCTACAGGCTGAGAGTATCCATGGTTAGGTTGCTGCTGAGAATATGAATGGTTAGGTTGCTGCTGAGAATACGAATGGTTAGGTTGCTGTTGATAGCCATTATAGTAACCTGGATATCCTGCATAACTATATGGATCTGGTGGATTTGAGTATGATGCAAAGCTACTATAGTCTTGTGAGGCACTTGTTCCCAAAGTCGATGAACTAGCAAGAGATGTAGTATTCAGACCTTGAACATTTCTTCCAGATGGCTCTGTTTGTTGATCATGGTGATAAGTGGATTCTGCTGCGCGATTATCTACCCTATGCATGGTCCAAGGAGCAGCTTCAGGCCCAGGTGTTGATTGAAGATAAGAAGATGCATGTGGCTGGCTCACTTCAACAACATAGCGACTCTGAAATAGAGATGAATAAAAATTAGGCCCTAGGGTTGAAGTAACCACAGAAGTCAACTAAATCCTAAAAAAGATCAAATATATACACTCAACTACAACCATACTGAAAGAAAAATCTATTAAAAAAATAAATTAGAAAAAGAAATATTCGTTATCAAACATGTCACTGCAGCAAGTTTAGAGAGTAAATATCTTATTTGAGCAAGCCATCTACACCATAAATGCAATTGCTATATCACAATTAATTTCAAAGACAGATGCAAGGAATTTAAACCTACAAAGCTGAACCAGTGGGAGTGAATGAATCTGGATCCACAATTAAAGCTAAACTATGAAGGCATAATAGAATCCATAACTCACAACTGCAAAGTACAACTTGTTTAAATCATCTAATTTTCATACATAAGATAAGTCAACAGAGAAAGTTTAGATTAACAATGCTCTCTAGAAGATGGAGAACAGAAGCATTTCAGCTGGCACATATCTTAACTTGTAGGTAACTACTTTGGGTTGTTAGCATAATGAACAAGCAGAACTCACTTCCCTGCATTAGATGTGAATTTCCCCAAAAAAATAACTGGAATATAGATAAAAAGTTCCACTTAGACGATTTAACAATCAAAAACTTAAACAAATTGCTCCTTACAATACAAAGGTAAATAACTAAAAATGAACTCTGAGCTCTCTCAAACTTAAAATTCAAATAGAATGTCTGAATCAACTTCTATAATTAATCAAAATACAAACATAGCATTGATGAATATTCTCATTAAGATTGTGCAAACCTTAGCACAAAAGAAACAACAGCAACGTAAAAGGATGATTTCTGGATACAAACATATGTGCACATACACGTATACATAAATACAGCAAACTTCTAATAGAACCGGTAAAAATCTTTCTCCTGAAAACGTTATAATTTAATTAAAATCCACATAACAACACCAGTAGCCACAATTTCCTGTCATAGCTTTCACTTCAGATCATATTCTTCCCTAAACTCACAGATATATATAGCAAGATTGACAGTAAACTTGGAATTCAACCAATAATTCATTAAGAAATGTTCAACAACATCAAACACAATACATGAAAGCCAAAGCAAGTAGTGCAAGCAATATCCTGCTTCATATTCAAATAAATAACAGTAACTAGACCAAATCAAACCAAAAAGGAAAACGAAGAAAAAGAAAAGTTAGAACAGCTAAAATTTAAGTTAACAAAGAAGTAGGAAACTTCACCTCAAGCGAATTCGGGTCCGCATGAGAAACCGTCTGAGTATTAACTCCTTGATTCATCGTTACATTAACATCCTAAATTCCCAAACAAAAACAGTAAACAAATGTCAAATTTAGATATCAGCTTAAACCACAAAACCCTAATTGAAAGAAAAAATCAAAGTCTGACCTCCAATTTGAATAAAAGCAAGTGTATAAGAAACAGCAGCAGGACGCGATGGATGAGATCGGGAACGGAGATAAAAAAAACCAATTTGATTTGATATTGAATGAGAAAAAATTAAAAAATAAATAAATAAAAATATGGGTTTAACTATAAATATAGAAATAAATAGTAAATCAAAATAAAATTAAGCAAAAAATATATTATATTTATATTAAACAAGACGAGGAGAAATCGTAGTAGCACGAAAGAAACAGGAACAGGAAGGAGGATGCGAGGGTGTCAACGCAGGTCGTGCTTGGGTTTATGTTAGCCGTAGACAAGTCGGACAATAGCATGATAATTATTTTTGTGTTAATTAATACCGGTTTTTGAGTTTGGTTTTATGAACATGTATGTAAAATTCTAAGAATTTTATTCTTTAAATAAAATAGAATATTAAATAAATATCAACTTTTAAATTTTAAATAAAAGAGAAAATTAATTAAATGTTGTAATTTTTAAAAATTATGTTACATTCCAAACCTTAAACCTTACGTCGTTCTGATGTCATTTCATGCATTTTGTGTATTTTCATTAAAATGTATCATGATATGAATTGATAATTAAGTTAAACATGGAATATATGATTTAAATATGATAATATATGATTTGGATAAGAAAAACAAGTTATGTTATAAGCTCGTTTGCCGTCGAAAAACACAAACGGAGCTAATTAGGATTTTCGGACCCGCGTGATCGGAAAATGCCGAAATCGTGTAAAATATGAACCAAATGACTATGTTTTTTAACATGTTTTAAAGAGTTTTGGAACCCTAAATGTGCGACGACGTCGTACGGTTTTGGTTTTGTAAAAATCGTCGAGATTCGGATTCGGTTTAGGGCACCGAGCGAACCGCGATCCCGTTTCGGATTCTGATTTTTACGAAACTTCAGACACGTGTTCTACATATTATTTTGACACCAAAATGTATTTGAAATGGGTGCTGGAATGATTTTAGAGGTTGGTTTGTGATGTTGGAAAGATTAAGTGAAAGAAAGAAAGGAAACTTAAGTATTAAGTTGTGTTAAAGGTTAAATGGATAGTTTTTGGCCAAATTAAAACCAAGCAGCTGCTGGAATTGTTGTGTAAGGTGTATGCATGTGCTGGAGGCTGGAATAGGGGCTGGACACAGCCTGGTTTGGGTAGTAATCATAAGGGAAAGTAAGGAAGAAGAAGAAAGAGAGAAAATGAAAGAGAAAGGAAGAAAAAGAAAGAGAAAAGAAAGAAATCCAAAGGGAATTCAAATCTAATCTTTCCAGAGTTTTTTTAGGTCAGTTATGAAGTGATTAGATGAGTTAAATAGGTTAGGAAGTGGCTGGAAATGAAGGGGAGAGTGAAAGAAAAATTCTGGGTAGAAATTCTAAGTTTCTGGGCAGTTTTGAGGTAACAAGTTTGGAGGGTTATAACTTCCATTTGGTGAATCTTATGTGAGTTTTGGTTATATGGATTTGTAGAGGGTATGTTTTTCTAGAGATCTGTTATTTTATCTTGCCAGAAAACCACTGGAGGTGGCCGGAAGAGTTGCTGGAAGTTGGGTTGAGAGTTAGGCAGATTCTGGATTCTGGGTAAACAGTGTTGAGGAGCCAACTTTGGGGACGTTTATCTTTTAATCTAGAGGATTTCTGGGAATTTGGCTCCGATGGTTAGCTAGAGGGTATGTAGAGGAAGAGAAATGTGGTCTTAGTTGGCCGGAAAGCCACCGGAGGAGGACGTACGGTGGTCGGGAAGTTGGCTGGAGAGTCAGGTTTTTAGGCCAGGCAGGCAGGCAGTAGTCGGGCTGGCACGCGGATCAAAACGACACCAAGGGCGTGCGTTTTGATACAGGCGCGCGCGGCGCCGTGAGGCATGCAGAGTGGGGATGCGGCTGGCTAAAACGACGCCGTTTTGGGTAAATATCATTTCTGGTGCCTGGATTTCGGTAAACCCTATTTTGAACCCCTGAACTTTAAATGTTTTTGCATTTTAGTCGAACAGCATGAATTTTATGTTGTTTTCAATTTAGTCCAGCAGAATTAAGTTTTGATTTTTGCAATTTGACCCCTGTAGTTTCTGAACTTTGCAAAATTACCCTCCTAGACAGATTTATGACTTATGTATAATTACATTTTGGTCCCTAAACTTTTAATAATTACACTTTTGACCCGGAAACTTTTATAAATTATGTTTTAGCCCTTCCAACCTAATTTCGACGTCCTGAATCCATTTTTGATGTTAGAAATTTATTTTGAGATCGTTTTGAGGCTGAAAATTCAGATTTAAATATTTGGTTTAGGAATTTAAATAAGAAATTGGTTTTAATTATTTGTTTGGTTTATTTAAACATGGTTTTGGTTTTAATAATTATAATTACTCTTAA